>VZRE01014804.1:289118-300034 GCA_013396775.1 Cephalopterus ornatus
GGCCGCACCGGGCTCGCCATGGACTACTCCTACCTCAACTCCTACGAGTCCTGCGTGGCCGCCATGGAGGCGAGCTACGAGTTCAGCCCCTGCAGCCAGGCGGGCTCCTTCCAGTACAGCCCCATGCGGGGGGGCTTCGGGCCTGCGCCCGCCTGCGCACCCCTCGCCTCCGCCAGCTGCGCCCTGGGCGCCCTCCGCGACCACCAGCCCTCGCCCTACTCGGCAGGTAACGGAGCGGGACCCCCCGAGCCACCAGGGACACCCCCCGAGCAGCCCCTGGACGGGCGCAAGGAAGCGGCCGCGCCGTCGGGGCTGGCGGGGACCGCAGCCAGAGGGGAACNNNNTGGCGGGGAACGGGGCCAGCGGTAGCCGGTGGTGCCTGAGCTCGCTGCCATCGGTTCCCGGTGCCGTCGGTGTCCTGTACCGTCGGTGCTCGATGCCGTCGGCGCGCGGTATCGTCAGGACTCGATGCCGCCAGAGCTCGATACTGGCCGTTCCCGGGAGCCGCCGGTGCCCTGCACTGTCAGGACTCGATGCCACCGGTGCCCATTACTGCCTGTTCCCGGTACCTCCGGTGCCCGATCCCATCAATTCCCGGTGCTGTCGTTGCCCTGTCAGTGCTCGGGGCTGTCGGTGCCCGTTACCATCGGTTCCCGGCGCCGATAGTGCCCGTTACTGCCGATTCCCCGGTGCCGCTGGAGCCCGGCACTGTCAGGACTCGCAGCCATCGGTTCCCCGTGCCACTGGCGACCGACACCGTCGGTTCCCGGTGACCCCAGTGCCCGGCACCGTCAGTGCTCCATGCCGCCGGTTCCCGGTACCGACAGTGCCCGGTACTGTCGGCTCTCGGTACCGTCAGCGCAAGCTGCCACCAGTGCCCAGTTGCTGTCCGCTTTCGGTGCCGCCGATGCTCGGTACTGTCAGGGCTCGATGCCGTCGGTAACCACTGCTGTCGGTGCTCGGTGCCGTCAATTCCCGGTGACATCGATTCCCAGTGCTATCGATTCCTGGTACAGCCGGTGCTGGGTCCCGCCGGTTCCCGGTGCCGTCGGTGCCCGCAGCCCCCGATCAGCCCCCCGCAGGCTGACTCCGGCTCGGTCCCGCCGCCCCCGATCCCGCTTTCCCCGCTTTCCTCCGCCGGTGGGGACGGGCCCCCCGAGCACGGCCACGGATCCCCCGGGGTCCCTGACGCGGTGGCGGCCCTAGAACGGGGCTGGGGAAGATTCCCATCGCCGGGACGCCCTTCCCCTCTCCGCATTCGTTGCCGCCGCGGAAGCGCTGTCTGGGGATGCGCCGACAACGAAGGAGCTGCCGATCGGTACCGGCCGCCCCACCCGCACCGGCGCCGCGTCGTCCCCCCATCCCCGCTCCCGTCCCGAGGTCCCGCATCCCGCCGGCAACGAAGGAACGAGGCCAGGGGCGCGGCGGCGGCAGCGACCCAGCCCTGCCCTCATCCTTCTCGCCCTGCCCGCGGGGTCCTGCCCGGTCTACTCCTGCACGATTTATCCTGCCCGAATCATCCTGCCCGGTCCATCCCTGCCGGTGCACCCCTTCCCAGTTCACCCCTGCCCAGTTCGTCCTTCTGGGTCCATCCCTGCTGATCTATCCCCTGGCCAGTATTCCCTGGCCGGTCCATTCCTGCGCATTCATCTCTTCCCGGTCCATTTTTTCGCGGTCCATTCCTTCTCGGTCAATCCCTGCCCCGTTCATGCTGCCCGGTGTGCCCCTGCCCGGTCTATGCCTGCCCGGTCCGTTCCTTCTCGGTCCGTTCCTTCCCATTTCATCATTTCACAATTCCCCCCTTCCCGGTCCATCCCTGCCCGGTGCATCCTTCCCGATTCATCTGTCCCTGGCCAGTGTCCCCTACCTGGTCCATCCCTTCCCGGTTCATTTCTTCATGGTCCATCATTTTCTGGTTTATCCCTGCCCCATTCATCCTGCCCAGCTTGTCCCTTCCTGGTCCATCCCTGCCAGTCCATTCCTGCCTGGTAGCCCCTGCCCCGTGCTCCCCAGTGCCCCCGATGCCCTCCTGCTGTACTGGTCCCACTGACACCTCGTTTCCCTCCCAGTTCCCTACAAATTCTTCTCGGACCCGTCGGGAATCAACGAGAAGCGGAAGCAGCGGCGGATCCGGACGACTTTCACCAGCTCCCAGCTGAAGGAGCTGGAGAGGGTCTTTGCCGAGACCCACTACCCCGACATCTACACCCGCGAGGAGCTGGCCCTCAAGATCGACCTCACCGAGGCCCGGGTGCAGGTCAGCTCGGGAGGGGGGCATGGGAATGGGGGGTTGGGGATGAAGGAAGGGAGGGGCTCTAATCCCACCAGAGCGGGGACCCTGACAGTGGGATGCTGTCGCTGTGCTCCTTGTGTTGGGATGGAGGGCAGGGGGAGACTCGGCCTCGGCACCACCACAGTCGGGGACACACTGCACGGCACAGCCCTGCTCTGATGGGGATTTCGGGGGTACCCCCGGTGCTCAGCCTGACTCCCAGCAGAGTAGGGGCATTGCCACTGCCACCGATTATTTAGTCCAATCCAAAACACCTGGAGGGTGGTGAGAGTGCAGGGAGGACAGAGAGTGGTGTCTTTGTGGGTGCAGACACCCCCCCCAACTTTTTTGGGTGCAAACGTTGCCTGTGTCAGTACAGATTTCTTTTAGTGAGTGCAGACCCCCCCTGTGTTAGTGCAGAATCCTCTTTGTGAGCGCAGATCCCCCCTGTATTAGTGCAGACCCTCCTGTGCGAGCACAGGACCTCCTTGGTGGGTGCAGACTCCCTTTTGTCAGAACACCTGTCCTCACAGGATGTAGGGACCCACGGGACTGGGAAGTCCTGGCCCCAAGAATGGGGGACCCATGGGGCTGCAGGGGGGGTGGTTGTGTGGAGCCGACCCCAGCATTGGCACCATGGGCAGCCAGAGAGGTGCTCGCTGTGGGGGTGGGCTCCGACCCTGTGAGGTGCAGGTGTGGGTGCAGCAGGGGCCCTGGCAATGCCCCCTCACCGTTTCTCTCTCCCACTGTCGCCGGTGCCCATGCGAGTACTCGGCATCGACCTCACAAATCCACATTGTTGTGGATATGAGGTCCCTCTGGTGCTGCGGAAAACATTTCCCCCGTGGGAATAGGGAGCTGTGAGGGGAACCTCAAGGCCTGGGGGTGTGAGGGGGGAGTGGGCTGCCTGCACCCACAGGCTCCCCAAACCCCCAGGGACGGTGGTGTGGGGTGCTCCCATCCCCTCCATCCCCCCTAGGTGTGGTTCCAGAACCGTCGAGCCAAATTCCGCAAGCAGGAGCGTGCGGCCAATGCCAAGGGTGCCAGTGGCACTGGCACCACTGGGAAGAAGTCGGAGCCGCGCTCTTCCTCAGAAGATGACGAATCCAAGGAATCCAACTGCAGCCCGACGCCGGACAGCACGGCGTCCCTGCCTGCCGCTGCCATTGGCAGCCCCGGCGGCAGCCTGAGCCCCAGCCCTGGCGCGGGGGCACCCATGGGACCCGGCCATGCCCCCCAGCCCCTCAAGGCACCCCTCTGGGCAGGGGTGGGGGGTGGCAGCGGTGCCCCCAACGCGGCCGAGCTGCTGAAAGCCTGGCAGCCCACTGAGGCTGTGCCGGGACCCTTCTCCGGTGTCCTCTCCTCCTTCCATCGGAAACCCAACGGCATCAAAACAAACCTCTTCTGATCACTGAGTCACCGGATCTGGCTGCCCCAAAATCCCCCCCAGTCCCCATCCTGCACACCCCACCCACTGCCCCCACCACGGACCCAGCCACGATGCTTCAGCAAACGGGGAGATGGAACAGGGACCGCCCCCCGCCACCTCCCGGACCCTGCGCCAGCGAGATGGACCCGGAGCTGGGGCAGCTCCCACCGGCACCCATGTGGGTGCTGCGGGACCGCGGGGGTGCGAGGCGGGGGCAGCACCGCCGTGCTCAGTCGGCATGCCCCTGGCACAGCCTTCGCTTTTGGGGGCTCCCGGTGCACTCCAGGGCTGGGGGCAGGTGCAGGGCTCCCCACAGCACGGCGGGTGCTCCAGTATCTTGGTACCCGCCCCAGGAGAACCCCCTCCAACGGGCTTTGCCGCTGGGCTGGGGGTGAGGAAGCACTTTATGGGGCGGGATCTGGGGGCCATGGGGTGGGCGTTTCTGGGCAGTGCGGCAGGGAGACGCTCCTTGGTGTGGGGAGGGGATGCCCCCCAAATCCTGCCTGCTGACATGGACAGCCTCCAGCAGCACCCTGACGCGGTGGGACTGGAGGTGAGAAGACCTCCCCGTTCCCCAAGATTTTGAGGAGTAAAAGCAGGGCTGGGGGGTTCAGCACTCGCCAGCATTGCCCGCGGCTGCTGCACAGGGGGGCGGGACACCAGAACGGCTGAGGGAAGGGTGAGGTGGCCCCCCCGAGAGGGGGCTGGTGAGGTATGGAACCCCTGGAGCAGCCAGTGGGACCCCTCGGGGGAGCAGGTACCCCCCTGAACAGCCGGTGTGACCCCTTGGAGGAGCCGGGATCCCCCAGGGCAGCCAGTGGGAGTCCCTGGAGCAGCTGGTGGGACCCCTCGGAGTAGCCAGGACCCCTCACCAGCAGCAGGATGGGTGCTCCCACTGGAGCTGGCACGGGTGCAGTCAGGACCCCCCAGCACAACATCCTGACCTCACAAAGGATCCCCAGCAGGGGGCTGGGGTGCTGGTGGGCCCCCTTGCACCCAGCCCCCCCTATACTGGTGCTGCGTGCCGGTTGGCTTCGTGGCATGGTGAGCATGCTGGCAGCCCACTCATGTGTCCTTGTCCACCCCCCATCTCCCCCAGTTCCCCCGAGGTGAGGTCCCCACTTTTCTTTTGTTTTTTTAACCATTCTGTAATTTATTGCCCATGTTTGCAAATGCCACCAACCCAAATAAAACTTAATTTATTGATGATGATGCTGGCCCTCAGCCCTCACTGCACCCCCCCACAAAGGCTGCAGGGGTAGGAGGCTGCATGGCCCCCACCCCTGAGCTACCCCAAACCCGCCATAGCGCCCTAGGTGATGGCACAGACCCCCAGCACCTTAGGGATTATTTTGGGTGCCCCCCACCCAAAGACCTCAAGGAGTTGTAGGGAGCTGGGGGAGCACCCTATGGGAAGCCCCTGAAGTGGGGTAAAGAGAGGGGTGCCCCACACAGCCCCTCTAGCCTCTTGGGGCCCTTTGGGGGTGGCGATAGGGAAGGTCCTAGGGGCACTGGGATGGTGACAAGGAGCACACCAGGGTGTTGGGTGGGCAGTCTGGGGGTACCCAAGGTGGGCAAGAAGAGGAGAAGGGACCTGGTCCCCACCTTGCAGGGACAAGTACAGCTGCTCTGGAAGGTCCCCATTATCCTGGGACCAGTATGGCCAGCCTGGAGCATCCCTGACTCTGCTGGGACCAGTACAACCAGCCTGGGGGGTCCCAGATCACACTGGGACCCAGTTCCTCAATCCTGCCCCCCTCCCCACACCCTATCAGACCCGCCCTTGCCATGCTGAGAGCTCCACCACACCCATTGCATGAAACATAAGAAAAATCACTCCAGATTTACCAAAAACCACCAAACACAGGGCATGACAAGACAGGGGTTTAGTGGGGGCAAGTTCACACCAAACACCCCAGTAACAGTCAGGGGATTTGGGGGGGCTGCTTTGGGGCCCGGCCCATCCTTCATCTCAGCTGGTGTGAGGGGAGAAGAGGAATGGGGGTGGCATTGCTCCCCACCCCCTGGGGACAGGGAGAGTCTGGAGGGGTCACGCCAGCACAGCATGGCTGAGGGACCCCTGGTCTGAGGACCCCCAACCTGGGGACCCCTCTGGAAGGGCACTTGGTGAGGTTGGGGGCTGAGCACCCACGGAGGGACCCAGGTGCCAGCCCCACTGCCCCTGAGGGCAACAGAGACCCCCGGGGCGGGGACGGACCCAGCAAGTACCTAATGGGCAAACTGGGAGCAGGGGGTACACTCTGGAGGCACTGGTGGTGTGAGGTGGGGTGTGGGTGAAGGCACTGACCTGACTCAGCTGCAATGGGATTCCTGGGGTAGGAACTCCCAGGGTGGGGACAGGGACCTCCATGGTGGGGATGGGACCCCCAAGGATGGGGACAGGAACCCCTGGGGTGGGGACAGAAACTTCCAGGGATGGGGATGGCACCCCTGGGGTGAGGATGGGGATCTCCCAGGGTGGGGAGAGGGACTCCCAGGGAAGGGACAGGACACCCCCACGGTGGGGACATGGATCCATGGGTGGGACTCCCATGTTGGGGACAGGGACCCTCAGGGTGGGAATGCATGCCCTGGGGTGGGGACAGGGATGCTGAGGGTGGGGACTGGGACCCTCAGAGTGGGAATGGGACTTTCATGGTGGGGACAGGACCCTTGGGGTGGGGGTGGAGACCCTGAGCTCTGCCCAGTGTTGTCCGTGGGGGCTGGCCAAGCCCTCCCATCCCATCCCAGCGTAGGCTGGGCATCATGAAGGCACTTGGGTTGAGACATGACTTTGCTCAGTGCTTCCTCCTCCTCCTCCTAGCTGTAAGGGGCTGTGGGGGGAGCCAGGACCCCTAGGGTTCCCCCCAAACAGCCCTTCCCCCAGCCCTTCTTCCAATAAATAAGAAATAACTTATATGTGAGGATGCCCCATAGGGATCTCCCTGTGAAATTATCTGACCAGAACCCACCACCCGCCCTGTGTCCCCCCACCCCCCCATTACCCAGCACCCTAGATGGGGGGCAGGCCGTGGCGGTCCCAGGGCTCCCACTGGCTGCTGGTGATGGTGGGATGTATGGAAGCAGGATGAGTGACCATGGGATAAGGGATCCTCAGCTGCAGGATGCTCAGATGCAAGATCTGACATGCATAGCCATGGGATCTGGGATGCATGGTCGCAGGATCCGGGATGCTCAGCCGCAGGATCCAGGATGTGGAATGCACACCCATGGGAGCCGGGATGTGTGGCTGCGGGATGCAGGATGCTGGGCCATGGGACACGCAACTGCAAGATCTGGGATGCATGGCTGCAGGATCTGGTTGCTGCAGGATTTGGGTGCTGGGCCGCAGGATGCAGGATGTGCAGCCACAGGATGTGGGATGCCGGGCTGTAGGATGTGCGGGACGCCAGGTGTGCAGCGGCAGCTACTTGCGGAGCTGGAGACTCTCCAGGAGGACACGCTTGTGGCCAGGCTCCACCACTCCAGCCTCCTCCAGGTCCTCCTCCGTGATGTCACTGGGATGGGGGTGCAGACATGGAGCTCTCTGCCCCCAGGCTTAGCCCAGCCTCAGGAGGAGGCACCCCCGCTCAGGTGAGGTCCCCATTAGGGAGTGTGAGAGCCCTCACTTGGGCTGCTGGGTGCCCACCCAGCCTCCTTCCTGTCCCTGCTGTGGGGCTACATGGCCCTGGGGGAGCAGTGGGGACCCTCTGGGGTAGCTGGGACCCCCAAGGGCAGCAGGGACACCCAGGGGCAGCAGGGATCTTCAAGAGCAGTGGGGACCCCCCAGGGCAGCACAGAACCTCTGGGGGCTGTGGGGACCTCCAGGGGCAGCAAGGGGAAGCAGAAACCCAGGGGAAGTGGAGAGCCTCAGGGGGCAGTGGGGACCCCCAGGGGCAATGGGGACCACTGAGAGCAGTGCCCCCATGGATCTCCCCAGGGCAGTCACCCCTCCCAGGCATCGCTGTGACTCCCTGTGGAGGACATGGACCCCCGGGGATGGCAAGTCTGGGGGAGGGGGTGGGTGAGTTTCGGGGAGCTGCTCACCTGAGGAACTCCAGGTCATCCCAGCCATTGCGCACCAGCCCCTCCTCGTACCGCTCCAGGCCCAGCGCCCGCAGCCACTCGCCCACGCCAGGCACGGTGCCCACGCCACGGCCCAGCACCTGCACCCCAACACCCTCAGCACCACGGGGTTCCCCAGAGAGCCCCAGCTGAGCGCACTGGGGGGCCCAGCAGCCTGACCCCCACCCACCCTCCATCACCTACCTCCTCAGCCAGGTCCTCCTGGATGCTCTCCCGGATGGAGTGGGGTGGGAAGGCAAGGGGGTGGCCATAGTCGGGGGGCAGGCAGCGGGGGGGCAGCCCCCCCTTGGCCAGCAGTGGCGGGGGGGGGGCCACCCTCCCCTTCCCACCCCCGTAGTCCACCTCACTCAGCGTCTTGGCCATCTGCAGCACTGAGCAGGAGCGGTCATCCAGCAGCCCCCCAGGACCAGGCAGCCCCCCGGTAGTGGGCAGCCCCCCCACTGCAGGCAGCCCTCCAACTGCAGGCAGCCCCCCCACTGCAGGCAGCCCCCCTGCAGGTAGCCCCCCCGTAACAGGGGTCCCACAAGCCCCCTCCATCGTGAATCCGGNNNCCCTCCATCGTGAATCCGGCCCCGGCAGCTGGGGGTGGCCGGGGGTGCAGCTTGGGCAGGGGAGCCTCCCCGAAGGCAGCAGGATGGGATTTGGGGTCCTCACGCACGGTGGGCACCGGCAGTTCCTTGGGGGTGCCAAAGAAGGGGCTTGGGGGGAGCTCCAGCTCCCGCGGCAGTGGCGGTGGGGGGAAATCCGGCGGCGGCAGGTTAAGGGTGCCAAGATCCTCCTCCTCGTCACTCTCATCACCACGGCACACCGAAGGGTGCCGGCGGCGTTCCAGCACCGCCAGCTGCACCTTGGCCTTGGGGGGCTTGCCGGGGTCCCCTGGTGCCAGCAGCTGGTGGGGGACCCCTTCCAGGACGTAGTACGCTGGATTGTTGAAGCTATTTTTCAGGGGAGCCCCCGACAGCTCTGGCACTGCCTCTGCCTTGGACCTGCAGGCACAGGGGTGAGCGTGGCAACCCAGAGTGTGCCCCCTCCCCAGCCCTGCCCATATTCCCTCACCGGCTCGGGGCAGCCTCATCCCTGGGGGTGCCACGGTGTGGGGCAGGGGGCCGGGGGGCTGCTGCAGTGTTGCCCTTCTCAGGCTCCTCCAGGAGCTTCGCTGGGTTGGCAGTGGGGGGCTCGGCACCAGTGGGCTTCCGCCCCACAGACCTGGGCAACAGGAGGTGTTGGGTGCCCCATGGGGCTCGAACCCCTGCAGTGGAGCTCAGAGCCCCAGGATGGCCCAAGGTTCAGACCCCCTGAGCCCAGTACTGGGCTCAGACACTCGGGATAGGGTTCAGCCACCAAAACACGCCAGTGCCACTCTTGGAGGGACAACAGAACCCCATCCCCGCTCTGCATGGCACAGAGCTGCCCCCAGTCATGTCCCACACACCATCCCTGCAGCCTCCCCAGCCCCACGGCCCCCAGCTGGGTGTTACCAGTGCCCCCCACCCACTGAGCCCTGTCCCCCGTACTTGGCATAGTCCTGGGTGGCCCTGGCACTCAGCGGCACCTTCCCTTTGCCAGCTGTTGTCTCGTCCTTATCAATGCTGATCCATTCTGCCGGGGGACAGGGGCTCAGTGGTGGGGTCCCATCACCACAGTTTCCCCCAGGGAGGGGAGTCCTCACCATAGAGCCTCTCACGGGTGCCCAGGCGCTCAGTGGGCACCCGGACCTTCATGGAGCCACGGATGTTGCCAGTCTCCTCGCCACGGTGGGACAGGTAGGTGAGGAACTGCTGTGCTGTGCTGCCAATCATCGACTTCAGGGCGATGACACACTCCCCTGCGGGTGACAGCAGGGGGGTCAGGGGCCTGTACCCCATGGACCCCTGGATGCAGGCATGGTGCTGGTGTGGACGCTCACCGTAGGACTCGTAGCCATCGAGGGATTTGACGGTGAGCAGGAGGTGCTGGTCCTGCAGGTACTCAATCTCAGAGAGGATGGGCTTCAGCTGCAGCCAAGGGGACAAGATGCTTGCACTGAGTGGGGGTCTCCCTGCCTGCAGCTCCCCCTGGCGCCCACCCTGTCAGCCCCCAGCCCCTCCTCACCGTTGGCAGCTGCCGGGACGACCACTGCACTTTGAGGAAGTTGATGTTGTCGCTGCTCTGGCTGTCGTTCTCGAAGCTCTTCTTGAACTCTGTGGTGGTGTGGGGGATATGGTATCACCCCTGTCAGCCCCCCTGGGACCCCACGTTGCCATCCCAGTCCTCACCTTCCAGGCAGGTAGAATAGAACTCGATGAAGAACTTGGTGCGACTGGATGTCTTCACGATGGCCTCAATGCTCTCAAACTCGATGTACGCCTGCTCCGAGGACTTGGAGAGCCCTCCATGGAGAGGCGAGGTGTTGGAAACCCCCTGGGACCTCCCCATATCGAGGCAGAGGTGGAACCCACAGTGGGGTGGGGGACAGTGAGATGTCCCCTTGGGCACAGGTACCTTTTTTGGAGACGAACTGGGATGTCACTCCCACCTCAAAGGAGCCGAAGACAGGTGAGTGGTCACTGGTGACAATGTCATCTGTGCATCCTGCAGCCAGCAGGGATGGGGGGATGGTCAGGATGGAGGGGACTGTCCCGAACTGGGGGACGGGGGTGTTGGGGAGTCACACTGCTCACCATAAGCGTTGCAGTTGACGTGCGTCTCGGGGTAGGATTTCCAGAGGATGCGGTCGCACCAGGATGGCACATTGGTACGCACCTGGCAGGGATGGGAAGTGGGTGGGTGAGGGTTCAAGTTGGGGTGTCTATCCCTCCCCTGACTCCCCACTACCCCAGCACCTACCCCTGTGGGTTTCTGCTTGTGCCAGACGTAGGTGTCCCGGGAGCCCCGCTCGTAGCGGTAGGTGGGGGGGAAGGTGATCTCCTCCTCACCTGCACAGACAGCAGTGGGTCAGCACAGTCCCAGCAGGAGGGGCTGTCCCCTCAGACTCTCCCAGAACCCCCCTAGTCCTCACCAAAGCGCAGGAACACCTTGTGCTTCTCCTTCTCCAGGTTGAGCTGATCCACCTTCAGCAGCGGCTCCAGCTCCTTGCGGCTGATGTAGTTGAGGATCTCCTGCAGAACAGAGGGGCTGGCACCACGGGGG
>VZRE01014804.1:325999-349558 GCA_013396775.1 Cephalopterus ornatus
CCGCGCTGTGACCAGGGCGGCAGAGGACAATGCCGCCGCCGCCGCTCGGCCCTCCCGCCGCCCCGCGCTGAGCCCTCCTCGAGGCGCTCGCGGCGCTGCTCCCCAGCCACTGCCCGCCTGCCGTCACGAGTGGCACGTCCTCACTCAGGGTCGTGGCGTTGTCTCTGGCGCTCAGCGTGGCCAGTGCCACCGGTGACGAGCCAGCGGGCAGCCCTGCCCGTCCAGATCTCACGCCGGGCACCGGGGTGTCTGCAGAGTGGCTTCAGTAAAACGCAGCTCGGCACTGGCAGAGCATGGCCCTGTCCGGTGAGAGGCTGCATCCAGGGCTGCACGTGTGCTTTGCCCCCTGCCTTCGGGTGGATTTTTGGGGAGAGGTCCTGGCCGTGCCCCCGGATGGAGGGACAGTAGGTACCGTGGGGCAAGGAGCTGTGTTTTAGCCAGATTGGAGGGAGGACCTGTCCTACCGATGATCCCATGCTTCCCAGTTAGGCTGACGGCAGTGGGAGCTCTGTGGCCCCGAGCCACCATGGCTGGTGGCCGTGCTGTGCTGGGCACTCCCGGGAGTGGCGGCATATCCAAGCCCGTCATAGTGGGGCTTTCCAGGTGCAATACAGGGTGAGGAGCCCCCTTCCCCATCTGGGTGATTTTTTTGGCTCCCAAGAGTTAGCTTCCCGGGAAAATTACCAGGGTGGCGCTGGGGACGGGCAGTGCAGAGGCAAAGGTCACTATGAAGGGGACCTGGCAGTGATCCCGTATCCTGGGGACAGCGGGGCAGCTCGTCCCTGCTCCCACCCAGCGCAGCGGTGCCCGGGAAGCTCCCCGTGCCCTCAGCAGGTTGTTTTCCTTTCACTGGCAGCAGTGAGACGGGAAGCTGGCAGTGCTCCAACGGCTTGGCCACCGCTTTGCTGGGCTTATTTAGGGCCAGGTGACCTTTGCCAGTAGCTTCCAGCCACAGTGGCTGTGTCCCGGCCGGGTGGCAGAGGGCAGTCTGCTGCCCTCTGAAGATCCCAGCGGCTGGAGTGCTGGCAGTTGGGGCAAGAGAGCCCCTGTTCCTGGGCTGCTGGCATTTGGGTGGCCATGCAGCTGGGAGGAAGCCAGAGCAGGTGTGGGCAGTGGCACAGCGGGAGCTCAGTCCCCTCCCGGTGGACAGGGCCAGATTTTGGTGCTTTGGACCACACTGTCATCCTCTAAAAGCTGCTGCTTGTGTTTTTTGGAGGGAGATGAGTTTTCCCGGGATGCTGGTGGTGCCAGTAGACATGCTGGTGCTCAGCTGTGACCAGCAGCAGGGAGAACACTGTCCCTGGGTGGGCAGCAAGTGCCACCAAGCTGCCAGGCACTCTGCCAGGAGCTCACTAGGACTTCAAATTTTTCTTAAAATAAAAGTTAGTAACATTTGGGGGCAATGGGTAGGGAAGGAGGCACAGCTGAAGGACAAAGAGCCTGAGCAGCAGTTTTCCACTGACCCCTTGTCAAGGATCCTGACCTGTAGGAGTGGACCTGGCTGCTCTGGGCAGTGCTGCTCCCTACTCTGTGCCTGTGGAAAGCAGGAGGGTGCTCCCCCACAGCTGGCCAGGCTCAGCGGCACATCCTCCCTTGATGGACACAAATGCCTGGTGCTGGGTGCAAGTCATATAGTAATGTAATTGCTATGTTTCACATTTCTTTTTTCCCCACCCCCTTTGCTGGTGTTTTTAGGTCTGGACAGTGACCTGGCAGGCTGGCCAAGATGTCTCTTCACGGTGCGAGAGCCGCAGCTCTCCTTGCTTGGGTAAGCCTCCCTCTCCTCTGCCATAGCGGGCTTAGTAGGTGGGACGTGCTGCACTGGTGGCTCCTCTGGGGCACAGTGCTAGGGCTGGTCACAGGATGGATTGTGGCTGGGGCAGTTGGGCGGGTGGGTGTTTGCAGGAGAAGCCTTGCTCTCCCTTCCTGTTGGGTAACCAGAAATGCTGGAATGGCTTGGTCTGGTCACAGAAACTGCCTGGGAGCTGGAGCTGAGCCTGGAGCAGGCAGCAGCTGGACTGCAGAGGGGTTGTTGGATCTGCCTTGCAAAGCAGTGCTGTAACCTAGCAAAGAATCACAAAATAGTTTGGGTTGAAAGGATCTTAAAGACCATCTTGTTCCAACCACCTGCCACGGGCAGGAACACCTTCCAACTAGAACAGGTTCCTGTAAGCCCTGTCCACCGTGACCTTAGACACTTCCAGGAATGGGGTAGCCTTAGCTTCTCTGAGCAACCTGTGTCAGGGCCTAACCACACTCACAGGGAAGAATTCCTTCCCAATATTCCATCTAATCCTGCTCTCTGACAGTGGGAAGCCATTCCCCCTGTCCTGTCACAACTGGCCTTTATCCCAAGTCCCTCTCCAGCTCTTTAGAGCCCCTTCAGGCACTGGAAGGGGGGCTCTGAGGTCTCCCCAGAACCTTCTTTTCTCTAGGCTGAACACTCCCAGCTCTCTCAGCCTGTCTCCACAACAGAGGTGCTCCAGCAGTGTGATAAATGAGTCCCGTGCTGGCCTGCCCTGCTGTGGAGCCATGGGGATCACGTTCATCTGCTCCCTGGGCAGGGGAGGAGTGGTTGGAAGGGCTGGATTTGCTCTCACACCCGGACCTGTCTTGCTGTCCCCTGCTGGGACTGGGAGGTGGTAGGTGGCACAGCGTGGTGTGGTGTTGGCTTCTGCCTTCTGACCATCTCACCCCGTTTCTAGGTGAACAGCACAAAAGTTTGTCCTGATCCCCTCAATGATCTGTCCCAGCTCCAGGACTGTAGTGTCTTCATCAGGATTATCCACAAAATGTGAGTAGAGGGAGCTGTACTAAAGCACCCAGGTGGTGCTGGGTGGTCCTGGAGCCATGGCCTCGGCCCTTAGGAGCTGAGGGCATCTCTCCTTGGACGTGGTGGGAGGAGGGGTCCTGGGGTATTTATTCCTCCTCTGGCATATCTGATGCTGGGATCTGTCTCCTCTGTGCCACTGCACAACTGGAGTCTACCTGCAGAGCCCTGGGCGGAGCTTTTGGGCCCCGCAGAGCTGCCCAGGGAGGATTTGGGTCAGAGTTCCTGTCATTTGAGACTTGTTATCACATCTGGCACTGACATCTGGGCTCTATTCTGGCATTGAAGAAAAGAGCTGAGCAGTGCTGCCAGTGGTGCAGGGAGATTATTCATTTCCATTGATGCTGCTCGGGTGAGGGAACAGCTCAGCAAGTTTTCCTGGGCAGCAGCCTTCGGATCCTGAGGAATTCTTGTATCTGGAAAGCAGCATATAGAATGACAGTTCCTGCCCCACGAAGTGCTCCTGTTCTTTGCAGATGTCAGACTGCTGCTGAGTGCGGTGCAGGCAGGGTGGAGCCTGTTTGCTCTGTCCTGGGACCTGAGTTGCCCAGAAGGGATGAGAGGAATGCCTCCCTCAGGAATTGCGTTCGTTGCCTGGGAGCAAGGGCAACTAAAACCTACAGGCCATAATGGGCATCAGAGGTGGGACTGAGCCTGGTGGTTAAGGAGCTGGTGAAGCAAATTGAGAGGGCGTGAGGCTGCTGTGCATTGCTTTCAAACCCTTCCGGTGGGAGGCTCATCGGGAGCCTGCCTGCTATAATTACCTCCTGCACGGGGTAACGAGAGCCTGCTCGGAGCAGGGATCTGCCTGTGGTGGGTGGGGAGGAAGGAGCTGCCTCCACCGTGGATATATTTAGTCGGACCTGGTTAATCTCCTGGGTCTGTGCGCGAATTCGGATTAGCCAGAATCGCCCGTGGTGTGTGCTCGCTAAACAGGCCTGGCCGTACTTGATAAGTGGGGTGGCAATGGGGCAGCTGCCACGGCAGCTGGCTGAGCTGCTGAGCTCCCGGTGGCACCAGGGGATGGGCTGGGAAATCTGTCAGGTGGAGGAAATCCTCATGGCAGCCCCTTCCTTGGGCCAGGTCCCTGTGTTTGGCACCCTGGGGGTAATTGCAGTACCAAAGCAGTGCTGGTCAGACCTGGCTAGTGTGAGTTTTGGGCACCATGTTTCTGAATCGGAGTTGGATCCGATAATCCTCGTGGGTCCCTTCCAATATTATGTGAGCTGGCAGCTGCTGAGGAAGAGAGGAGTCTCAAATAAGAGCAAGAGGAAGCTTCAGCCTCCCCAAAATCCAGCAAGCGGCTCCATGCGTGCCCCCCGGCCCCGGCTGGCGGGGCTGCCCCCAGCTCCCTGTGCGGCGCCGGATGCCGGGGCTGGCAGGCAGAGGAGGAAGCGGCGCGGGGGGGCCCAGCTGCCCGGCTCTGGCTGCTCACCCAGCGCAGCCATGTTTGTCAGGGCTCCCGAGCCTGGCGCGGCAGCCCCGGCGCGGGGGCGGAGGGCACGGCGGCGCCCTGGAGCCAGCCCCTCGCTCGGCAAAACCCTGTTGCACAAAACTCAAACCTGGGTTTAATCCCTCGGGAAAGAGTTAATGCAACCTCTGCGCTCTTCCAGCCACAGGAGCAAGGAGGGAGAGTCTGTGCTGGAGCAGCCGCTGCCGGAGAGGATCTCCTTCATCCGTGGCTTCCTGCAGAGTAAGAGCCTCCGCTGGCGCTGGGGAAAACGACTGCCCCTGCTTGGTGCCCCTGACCCCTGCAGGGGTCTGGTCTGCTGTCTGCAGCTTCCCCCTCCCCAAAGCGAACCCCCCACTGCATCAGCAGCTTTGCGAAGTGCCAGCAGCTTTCCCGCAGCAGCCTGCGGGAGGGAAAGCTTCCAGATGGGAAACTTCCAGATGGCAACCCTTGGCAGAGCCTGGGTTCAGTGCAAAGGAGGTCCTGGGTGTGAGGGGGAGGGTGCCAGTGGGTGCTCAGGGGATGCAGCTTTGGGGCAGTTTTCTTACCTGTGTACCTGGTGTCAAGCTGTTCAAATTGGGGAAATGGGAAGTATTTCACACTTCTGCTCAGCCTTTTCTGGAGCGGAGACACCATAACCCACCTCGTATCCACCCTCCAGAGGTGGGACTCTGTGCTGGTGGTGGGGGAGAGATGCCAAGGTGGGGGGGCTGGGATTTAGGATGAAGTTCCAGGGAGGGTAATAAAAGCCGGTCAGAGTTAATGGCCAAGGCTGAGCAGTGGGGTCTCAGCTCTGGAGCCCAGCCTGCCCTTGGCCCCTTCTCCTTGGGGATGCATCGCAGTGCCCCCCCTGCCCGTGAGTGTCACCTCGGGGGATGGCCACGTGCCACAGGCAGGCAGCGTGCCCAGCAACTCCTGCGTGACCGAGAATCCTGCGTGACTGGGAATCCTGCTTCATGTTGCAGAGCACTGCAGGCACAAATTGGGTGCAGAGAACCTGGTCTCTGCACAGAAACTGGTGGATGGAGAGGAGCTGGCTCTGGCCAAGGTAACTGTGGCATGCTTTAGTCCTGGCTGGCACCAATGTGCTGATGACTGGTGTGGGGTCAGTGACACTTTACCTGCCTTGCTCAGGTGGCTGTGCTGCTCCTGTATCACACCTCTATGAGCTGCAAGAGCCCTGGTGACTGGAATGAGTTTGACTACAAGACCCAGGTAATCCCTTTGGGGTTCCCTCCCTGGGGGTGCAGCAGGAAGCAGTGGTGCCTTTCAGGGGGTGCTCTGAGACCTGCCGTCCTATTCTGGGTCTCTTTAAAAGACAGTGTGAAGTGGGTACTGCAGTGCTCACTGGTGTATTTGGTCTGTCAAAGGCTTGTGGCTGCAAGTGTGGGCACCAGCATGAGTAGGCAAGGGAGCTGCCTGCTGCCCCAAGCCTGCTGCAGTTACTGCCTGTGAGCTGCAGTAGAGCTGCTGACCTTGTGGTTCCTCTGACACAGGTTGAGCTGGCATCAATCCTCAAGTTTGTGCTGGATAACGAGGAGAGCCTGAATGAGAACCTGGAGCCGTTTCTGCTGAGGAAAGGTGAGTGCTGGGCCCTGGCTGCCGGTGCTGTGGCACGCACAGGCCAAGCCTTGTGCAGGCAGGGTGGGCATTGTGTGTTTTTGTCCTCACTGCCACCTGGCACACTGGCATCTTACGAGCAGCAGGTGTCTGCTGTGGTGATGTCCAAGTGGCAGCTTGGAGTAGGACAGAACCAGGCCATAACCTTTCAGATATTGCAGTGCTGGCATCTTCCTGTACAGTTCCCACACCGGCAGCACCCAGCTGTCAGGAGTCACGCTTTTCTAGAGCATAAAAATGTCGCAATTTTCACCCTGTTTGTGCTGCTGTAGCTGCCCAGCCATAAAGGGAGCAGCACCACTCAGATCCCCTCACGTATGAAATGGTCCCCTGTAAACTCTTCTTTAAGAGAAAGGCTGCCTTAGACCTGCTGGGCTCTTCCTGCTCAGCAGTACCCCAGCCTTTCCCTGGAGGAGCTAAGCGGGTGGCATGCCCACAGCCTCGTAGGAGCAGAGTGCTGGGACAGGACTGTGGAGCAGGTGGGATGGGGACTTAGGAAGGCTTATGGCTTCATCAACTGGACTTCTCCATCACTCCTGGAATATTTGATTTCTGTGCCCCCGGGATTTCAGCTGCTCAGGCCCTCAGGTATTAAAGACCACTGCCTGCTTTTCTCTTTTTATTTCCAGCACCGCCATCCTCGTCTGGCACGTCCAGCAGCAGCTTCGAGGAGCATTCCCCGCCACATTCCCTCCCGCACAAACGGGAGGTGCGTTTCCTGGAGCTGCAGAAGATTGCCTCCTTCCCCAGCACCAACAAGTACGTCCCCCACTTCTTGTCTGCCAGGGGGAGCGAGGAGTGGGGGATGGGGAATGGATGGGGCGGTTTCTGGGACCCAAAGGCGTAGTCGGGCTTCATGCTGACTCCACAAAATATCCCATTCTCTTGTGGTGCGGTCCTGCTGCACACTGCTCAGGCATGATGTGGGGATGGAGAGATGGATGGATGGATGGATGGATGGATAATGGGGGTGAGCTCAGATTCCAGTTAGCAACTTTTAGAATAACAGAATCATTAAGGTTGGAAAAGCCCTCTGAGACAATCGAGTCCAACCTGGCACTGCCAAGGCCACCACCAAACTGTGCCTCAAGTGCCACATCTACACGTCTATTATATCCCTCCGGGGATGGGGACTCCCCCACTGCCCTGGGCAGCTGTGCCAGGGCTGAACACTTTCAGGGAAGAAATTTTCACAGTATCCAACCTAAACTTCCCGTGATGCAACTTGAGGCTGTTTCCTCTTGTCCTGTCCCTTGTTCCCTGGGAGCAGAGCCCGACACCCCCTGGCTCCCCCCTCCTGTCAGGGAGTTGCAAAGCCAGAAGGTTCCCCCTGAGCCTCCTTTTCTCCAGGCTGAGCCCCCCCAGCTCCCTCAGCTGCTCCTGGTGCTCCAGACCCCTCCCCAGCTCTGTTGTCCTTCCCTGGACACTCGGGACTTCAATATCTTTCTTGTCATGAGGGACCCAAATCTGAACCCAGGGTTCAAGGTGCCTCACCAGTGCCCAGCAGAGGAGGATGGTCACTGCTGGGTCACTCTATAGTGACAGAAGCCCAGATGCCCTGGGCCTTTTTGGCCACCTGGGCATGCTGGCGGTGGTTTTTGCCCAGCACTTGGAGGTTGGCATTAGTGCACTCGGGGGGAGGAGCATGGCCTTTCTGCTCAGGTGACGTGGCGTCAAAGTCATTGCTGTGAACCTGCCCCTGAGATGGGGGAACCAGAGCAGGTCTGGCTGCGTGGGGAAGGCCTCTGCCCTGCATTGGCTCTGGGTGACCGAGTCTGTGGTGTGCCTCTCTGCAGCATGCTGCCCAGCCCTCCATCTTCGCCCATGGGGGACATCATGCAGACTCCCCAGTTTCAGCTGCGACGGCTGAAGAAGCAGCTGGCTTTTGAGAGGGAGAACCGGGACGGGCTGGAGATGGAGCTGGCGGAGAATCGCAAGCTCATCATGGAAAAAGGTCAGTTGTTAGTGGGATGTCCTGTGGTGCAGGGAGGGCTCTGTGGGACTGAGGCTTCCCCTTGTTTCTCTGACTTTCTGTTCTGACCCCCCCGCCCCCAACTCTGCTCATGCATGGTCCATCCTGCCAGGCCCCAAGTAAGGCTCCAGGTTCCTTCTTCCCTCTTGTGTTCCTGTATATATCCTGGGCAACAAAAGCCATGACTGAAGCAACACCTGTGCTGAGCAGCAGCACTGGTGGCCTGGCTCTTTTGTCTCCTTCTGCAAAGGGTTTCTGCGCAGAAATGCTGTTGGGGGAGGTTTCGGGTGGTTGGTGACACCCTTTCTCGCCCTGCTTCCTCAGAGGCTCAGATCACCACGATGCAGCAGCGGATTGATCGCTTGGCTAAGCTCAATGAGAAGCAAGCTTCAGACCAGCTGGAGCCCAAAGAAATGGAGGAACTGAGGGAGAAGAACGAGAGGTAATCCTCCAGGAATGTCTGCTCCCTCCTGCTAGGCTGCACCTTGTTAGTCCCATGTCCCCAGACTCAATGCTATCTGTCTCTTCCCTAGCAGTGCATGAAATGGGAGAAGGCAAACCTTCTTCTTGTTCTTCTGCAGCTGCGCCCTGGGGAGAAGACAGCAGGCACAGAATCAAAAAATGGTTTTGGTTGGAAGGGACATTAAAGCTCATCCAGTTACACCCCTCTGCCATGGGTGGGGACACCTTCCACTAGACCAGGTTGATCCGAGCCTCATCCCACCTGTCCTTGAACACTTCTAGGGATGAGGCAACCACAGCTGCTCTAGACACCCTGTGCCAGTGTCACAGCGGCAGAATCCCCCTCTTGCCCTGCTGCCCACACTGCTGGGGATCAGCCCAGGACACAGTTGTGCCAGCTGTCATGCTGTGCCTCACCCTCGGGGAAGTTACGGCCTGCAGCCCATTTTTATCACATTGGGCAGGGAGCCAGTCCTAAGCCATGCAGCCCGTTCTGACAGCCCACTCCTAACAAACCCTGCATGGGAACAGCTGTCCCTGTTATGGGAAAAGGTTGTGCTGCCCATGTGGGTCTTGCCTGCCCTGGGATAAGCTTTCAGCATGATCCTGGAACTCCTGACCTCAGCCCCTTCCTCAGCCCTTCAGTTTGATCCTATGAACTGGACTTTCACGCCCTTGAAATCACCTGCCCCACTGCATCCTGGTTTTTGCTCTGTCCCTGTGCAGCACAGTGTTTACTGGGGAAGGACGCCCAACCTGTGCTGCAAGTGCCATATCTTTTTGTCCTTTCCTCACTTATTTCACTTTGCAGAGGGGTGCCTGGAGTCCCACAGCTGCCTCTGCCCTCAATTTGGAGTGGTTGGGCTTCTGCAAAGCACAAACATTGCTTATCTCTACTCTGCTTTGCCACATGTTGGGACTCAGTTTTAAAGCTGGGTTGTTTGGTTAGAGTCACAGCAGGGCATAGAGATTCCTTGGAACCTTTAGTTTCCTTGGCGATATCCAGCAGCACCAATCCCTGGTGATGTCCTTGCCTGCCTCAGGAGCACACCTCCTCCTTTAACCACCTCCTTTCCCATAGCCTGGTGGGGCGCCTGCACGAGGCCTTCAGGCAGTGCCAGGACCTGAAGACTGAAAAGGCCCAGATGGATCGAAAAATCAGCCAGCTTTCTGAGGAGAACGGCGATCTTTCCTTCAAGGTATGGGGTGCTGTGTCCTCTCCGTGTCCCCACAGCCCAGTCGGTTGTGGTTGGACCCGGGGGGAGGATTTGGTGGCAGTGCCAGATGCTGGGATGTTTATGGTCACATACTGGCTTATGTGACTTGACGCAGTGACCAAGCCTGCTTTGGGCTCCAGGTCCTGATTCGAAGGGGAACTGTGGTGGGGGAATGGGGACGGGCTGGAGACTGCTGCATGTGGTGAGCACCCGGGACCTGAGGTGCCCGTGTATGCTGCAGCTCTCGGGAGTGGGGAGTGGGCAGAGCGCTGGGCGGCGAGGGCACGCTCTGACCCTCCTCTGGACCGGGGGGATTTTTGCTTGGCAGCTGCGGGAGATTGCCAGCCACATGGTCCAGCTGCAGGAAGCCCTGAACGAGCTCTCAGAGGAGCACAATGCTGCCCTGGCACAGTCTCAGGAAAAGCAGGGACAGCTGGAGAAGGAGCTGCATGCTGCCCTGCAGGACAAGGTGAGGGGGCCTCAGGAGTGGTGGGTGCCCCCATGCAGCCCAACATTGCCCACCTTGGCTGAGGGACATGTGCCTCTTACCCATCCGTGCCAGCACACAGGGAGGAGCTGTGTAACTGCCAGCTCCTGTGGGAAGCTTCTCCCTGTTTCTGGGAAGGGTTCCCTGTGGTGGGAGAGGCTGCTGTCCTTGCGGTGGGGAGAGACAAAGTTGTAGGAAAAGCACTGTGTTGGTAACAGCTGGGTGACCATGCCTCTCCTTGCCTGGCTCTCTTGCCTCCATTGTGCTCAGTCCCATGTCTCTGTCCTCAGAAATCTTCGGAAGAGAAAATCGAGATTCTCCAGGGAAAGATTTCTCTGCTGGAAGACCAGCTGGCCAAGCTGGAGGAGTGCAGCAGCCAGGAGAAGGGAGAAGTCATGGGGGACATTCTGAAGGTACTTTGGGGCTCTTTGCAGCGAGGGCTTGAACGGAAAGCTCCTCCAGCTGGAGAGAGCAGGGGATGCTGGGGATGCATGGCAAAGCCGTGTGGGGCAGAGCTGGCTGCTCTCTGCTGCTGATGGGGGTTGTGGGGCTGGGCACTCCAGGAGAGCCCCTTTTGGTCTGAATTGCGAATACTGCTCTGAGGGACCTGCTGGCTCCCCCAGCCTCCCATAGCATGGCTTTGTTGTGAAGAGAGTGGCTCCTGCATAGTGAGCATGGGGAGCGTAGTGGCACAAGGCTGAGGGGAAAGCAAGGTGTGCTGGGGTGCACTGGGGGTGCTGGGAGGGAAGATAGACTTTGGGCGGCTCCCACTGGAATGCAGCACATGGGTCTCTGGTGAGCATGTTGGCTGCAGCTTGAGTAACACCTTGCGGGGGTGCATGTTTTGTTCTCCCCCTCTTCTCTCTGCCAGCTGGAGGAGCTGAAGCAGGAGGTGTCCAGCCTCGCTACCAAAGGAGCAGAGCTCCAGGCCACGGTCCTGCGGCTGGAGGAGGAGAAGCAGCTGCGGGAGGCAGCCCTGCAATCTGAACGTGGCCGCTTCGAGGAGGAGAAGCAGCAGCTGAGCAGCCTTGTCACCAGCCTCCAGAGCTCCCTCTCTGAGAGCCACCGGGCCCAAGAGAGGCTGGAGCAGGACCTGCAGGCACGGGATGCTGAGGGGCAGGCTGGGCAGCTGGCTGCCCTCAGTGTCCAGCATGAGCAGACCCTGCAGGAGAGGGACTCTGCCCTGCAGCAGCTCCAGCAGCTGCGGGAGGCCAATGCATCCCTGAGCAGCCAGCTGCAGGCCGTAGGTGTCAGCCAGGCTGCCTTGGCCGAGGAGAAGGCTGCGCTGAGTCACAAGGTCAGCAAGCTGGAAGCCCAGATCCTGGAGCTGAGTGCTCAGCAGCAGCAGGGAGTGGCAGCAGAGGCACTGAAAGCCCAGGTGCGGGAGCTGGAGGTTAGGCTAAAGGAGAGCCAGCAGAGGCTGGCCGAGAGGGAGAAGCTGGCCCGGGAAAACAGCCGCCTGCAGGAGCAACTCCTCTTCCTGGAGGAATCCCTGCGGAACACTGAGGGCATCCTGGAGGATGAGAAGAGGCGGGCAGCTGACTGCTTGGAGGGCAACCTGGCCAGGATCGCTGAGCTGGAGGCAGAGAGACAGCAGCTGGTGCAGAGCCGGGAGCAGGCTCCACAGGAGCGAGGCAAAGAGCTGACTGTGCACCAGGTGCTGGAGGAGAGCCAGGAGAATCCAGTGGGAGCCTCTCCTGCTGCCCGAGGGGAGGATAAAGAGCACGTGCAGCTGGAGGAGGAGATCCGGGCGCTGAGCCGGGAGCATGGCCAGGTCTGCCAGCAGCTGCAGGCCGAGCAGGAGAAGGTGGCTGCACTGGAGGCACAGGCAGAGCGCCTGGCTGCACAGCAGCAGGAGCGGCTGGCCGCCCTCCAGGCTGACCTGTCCAGTGCCCAGGCATGGGTGAAGGAGAAGGAGAGCGAGGAGCAGAAGCTGAGGGCTGAGGTCTCCTCCCTGCAGGAGAAGATGGCCGTGGCAGAGCAAACTGCAGCCCAGCGCGTGGCCGGGCTGGAGGCAGATGCCCGTAGCGCTGCCGAGGCGCTCGAGGAGGTCTCCCAGCAGCTCTCCCAGGAGAAGCTCAAATCCAAGGAGCTGGAAGGCACAATGGAGCGGCTGCGGAGTGCAGAGAAGGAGCTGGTGTCCCTGCGCTCTGCCGTGCAGGAGAAGGAGAGCTGGAAGGAGCAAGTGTCCCAGTGTGTCCAGGAGATAGAGAGGAAGAACAGCCTGATCAGCAGCCTGGAGCACGAGGTATCCATTCTCCATCGGCAGGTGACGGAGAAGGAGGGGGAGAGCAAGGAGCTGAAGCGCCTGATCCTGGCTGAGTCAGAGAAGAGCAAGAAGCTGGAGGAGAGGCTGCGGGTGCTACAGACAGAGATGGCCACCGCTGCCTCCCGCGCGGCTGAGAGGTGCTCGCTGATGAAGGTGGAGGTGCAGCGTTGCCAGGAGGAGATGGAGAAGCAGCGAATGACCATTGAGGCCCTGAAGAGGGACCGCCATTGCCAGAGCGAGCGGGAGGATGAGCTGCGGCAGGAGGCGAAGGTCTGCCAGGACAAGTGCCAGCAGAAGGAGCAGCTCCTGGCCGCCCTGCAGCAGGAGCTCGACAGCGCCCAGGCACTCGCTGGGGAGCTGCCGGCACCGAAACACCTCTGCCAGCAGCTCCAGGCTGAGCGTGCCTCCCTGGAAAGCCAGCACCGCCAGGACCTGGAGCAGAGGATGAAAGCCATGGGTGCGCTGCAAGCTGAGCTGGCACAGGCCAAGCAGGAGACGGCTGAGGTGCTGTCACTGCGGGAGCGCTCGGCGGAGCAGGACCGGGCCATTCAGCAGCTGCGGGCTGAGGCGGCGAAGGCGGCGGCACAGCTGGTGGGGCTGCAACAGGCCAACGCTCGTCTGGCCGAGGAGAACCAGGGGCTCAGTGAGAGCCGGAGCCAGGGGCGGCAGCAGCTTGAGGCAGAACTAGGCCAGGCCAGGGAGCGGCACGTGCAGGAGCTGGAGCGGCTGCGGGCAGCCTCCGAGGAGCTGGTGACCGTCAGCAGGAAGGAGGCTGAGGAGGCGGCGCAGAGGCTGGAGAAGATGAGTAAGGAATATGAGAGCAGCAAAGCTGCTGCACTGGAGGAGAGGAAGAAGCTGCTGGAGGAGAAGAAGAAGCTGCTGGAGGAGAGGCAGAGACTGACAGCTCAGGTAGGGGTTCTGCTCCTGGCAAGTGGGTTGTGGGCAGGGGAGTCCTTGTGGAAAAGGGATGTGTTCGGTCTTCTGCACACCCCTGAATCCACAGCCTGTTCAGCTTGGGGACTGAGGGGCTGGGACGATCTCTCAGGTGTGGAAGGGACTGTCACACTGAGGTGCTGGACTGTTTCCAGAGAAAGGGCAATGGAGCTATGGAAGAACACAAGACTGACGAGGAGTGGCTGAGGGAGCTGGGAGGGCTCAGCCTAGAGAAAAGTAGGCTCAGGAAGGACCTTCTCACTCTCTACAAGTCCCTGAAAGGAGGTTGGAGCCAGATGGGGTCAGGCTCTGCTCCCAGATAACAAGTGACAGGACAAGAGGAAATGGTCTCAAGTTGTGTCAGGGAAGGTTCAGGTTGCATATTAGGAAATATTCCTTCTCTGAAAGGGTTGTCCAGCTCTGGCAGAGGCTGCCCAGGGCAGTGGGGGAGTCCCCACACCTGGAGGGATATAACAAATGTTGTGAATGTAGGACTTGGGGGCACAGTTTGGTGGTGGCCTTGACAGTGCTGGGCGAATGGTTGGACTCGATTGTCTCAGAGGGCTCTTCCAACCTAAACGATTCCATGATTCTATGAAAAGCAGCCTGGTCTGTGCCAGCCATATGCTCACCTCTACCTTTTGTGCCCTCAGGTGGAACAGCTGGAGGTATTTCGGAAAGACCAAGCTAAGCAGGTAACGCACTCCAAGTGCTGGCTGCTCAAACGGTGACAGTGCACAGCCTTCCTTGCTGCCGCTTCCCACTGGAGCCACCCTCTCCTCTCGTGAACCGTTTGCAGTGGGGACCCAGCTATGGGCCGGTTGGCTCCAGGTCTCTGGGCACCTACACACCTGGGAAGTAGGGACTTGGGTCCCAACCTGCCACCTGCCCGCTCACAGTGGTGCCCATGACTTGGCACGGCTTCTCATGTGCCCCATGGCAGCACACGCAGTGAGTGGCTGCCAGGGACATCCAGGGCTCCT
Organism: Cephalopterus ornatus; assembly: GCA_013396775.1. Classification (NCBI taxonomy): domain Eukaryota; kingdom Metazoa; phylum Chordata; class Aves; order Passeriformes; family Cotingidae; genus Cephalopterus; species Cephalopterus ornatus. The sequence continues at coordinate 340,223 of VZRE01014804.1, forward strand.
CGATGCAGGATCATCACTCCTGGGATGCCTTGTCCTCAGAGGGGATTTGGAGGCAGCTGGGAAACGCCATTCCTTCTGCATATCCCTTTTTTTCCCTCCTCTTTAACTGAGGTTCAGCTTCTTGCCCAGGTGATAGGAACAGCTGTGCTGCTAGACAGCACAGTCCAGAGGTGGCCAGAGATAGGAGGCATTCCAGTAGCATCAATCTTGGACATGGTGGGAGTTAACACTTGAGAAATAATGCTGGAAAAGCCCCATTTCCCTGTCTAGTCCCAGCCTGAGTTGCCCAGGAGCTCTGCAGAGGCCTTGTGACTGTGACCAGAGGGCTGGGGGCTCCCCAGGCATCCCCTGGAGCAGGGAGAGCATGTCCATGACAGAACTCACAGCAACTACTTACTTGTGCTAGGAGTGCTGGATAACCTGTGGGACTCCAGGTTGCAGGTGCTCAGGTAGAAGATTTATGAGCCTCCCATCCATGCCAGGGGGGGCTTCTGCTGTGGCTGGAGGCCTAGACCAGGTCCCTTGACACTTCCATGGTGTCACAGCAGCCAGCTCTCCCCTCTTGAACTCTTAGAGGTGGGATTCTTCTCCCCCAGACTGGGCATGGGCTTCCCTTGACCTGTGTGGCTTGAGGTTTGCCACCTGACACCAAACAGTTGGCAGCAGAGATGGCTGCAGGGGCACTGGGTACTGAAAGAGCTTTGCTTCCAGCACGCGGCCGCTCCTTACACTTGGGCAGTGCCAGCCTTCTCCCTGTAAGGACTAACAGGGGCTGGCTGTCACTTTGTCATCTCCTGGGATCTTCTTGGTGGTGGGTGCTGTCCTCCCCCTTTCCTGAGGCAGGAAATAGTTCCTCCTTGTCCTGCCCTGGAGTGGCTGGAGAGGAGGGATGTGTTCCTCCGTGGGAGGGCTGTTGGAGTTTTGTGCCTGGAGCTGGTCTAACCAGGCTGTGTTCTTCCAGGTGGAGGAGCTGAATAAAAAGCTGACTCAGCATGAGAAGGCCACCTTGACCCAGCAGCAGAGAGTTAAGGTAAAGAGGGACCAAAAACCTGGGGGCTGAGCTCTTGGGCAGCCCTGGAGCTGTTGGTACTGCCCAGGGGGCTCACCCAGGGTGTGGGGTGCCTCTGAGCCAGTCTATTCCCTGCCTGCAGGCACTGGAAGAGGAGCTGCAGGCAGTGGCCACCCGCCAGCAGGAGAAGGTGGCAGAGCTGCAGGGGCAGCTTGCCCAGAAGGAGCAGGCAGCTGAGCACTACAAAGGGCAGGTATGCCAGGGGCTGGCATGGCCCCACTGTCCCTGGCACTGCTGGGAAGCTTGACAGGATTCCTCTCATTGACATCCTAGATGGAGAAGGCAAAAACTTACTACGATGCCAAGAAGCAGCAGAATCAAGACCTGGCAGAGAAGCTGAAGGCCATGGAGCAGCTGCAGAAGGAGAACACGGAGCTCCGGAGCGAGTCAGACAGGCTGGCCAAGGAGCTGCAGCAGAGTATCCTGCAGGCCAAGGAGTCGGAGCTGAGTTGCAGGAACCTTACCAGCCAGGTCCGCAGCCTGGAGGCTCAGGTGGGCACGGTGCAGTGGGGCTTCACCCTCCTCCTCCTCTGCCACCTCACTTGGAGGGTCCATCCATCCCTCTCTGCTTCCTGCCCAGGTGGAGTTTGCTGAACGGCAGCTACAGGGGCTCAGCAAGTTCCAGGTGAAGACCACCTCACTAAAGGGCCAGGAGACTTGCCACCAGAACTTGGCAGATCAGAGCACCGACAGCCTCGATGAGGCACAGCCGCTCAACTCTACCAGGTACCAGCCGGCTGCCAGCACCCCAAAAACCTGCTGTCCTCTTGCTTGCTGTCCCCCGGTGGTTGGGTAAGCCTGTTGGTGCTACCCTCGTCCCTCGTTTCTACAGGAAGGCTAGCAGCTCGGAAGCCTCAGCAGTGCTACTGGACAGGGAAGAGTCCGAGTCACTGGTGTCTCACCGGCTGCCCCGGGAGGTGGAGTCCCTGGAGAGCCTTTACTTTACCCCCATCCCCAGCGGGATGCGGTCCCAGCTGGAGAGCAGCGCCGACTCCTTGGGCAACCTCTCGCTCGAATCCGGGTGCAAGACCCGCTCAGCCCGGCGCCGCACCACCATCAACATCACCATGACAAACGTGAGCAGGGGAACCCATACGGGCTGGGGAATGGAGGGATGGGGGAGCAGCACTGCACGGGGACTTGGGGTGCTGGGGAGTGAATAGCTGGACATGGCCTGACAATGTGCACTGGCAGCCTAAAATCCATCCTGGTCCTGGGCTGATTCCCAGCAGCATGAGCAGCAGCACAAGGTGGGGATTCTGCCCCTCTGCTCGGCTCTGGTGAGACCCTATCTGTAGTGCTGCCTTCTGCTCTGGGGCTCCAGCATCAGGAGGACATGGAGCTGTTGAAGTGAATTGTCCAGAGGAGGCCATGGAGATGCTCAAAGGACTGGAACACCTCTGCTATGGAGACAGGCTGAGAGAGCTGGGGGTGTTCAACCTGGAGAAAAGATGGCTCTGAGGAGAACTGAGAGCCCCCCTTCCAGTGCCTAAAGGGGCTCTAAAGACCTGGAGTGGGACTTGGGACAAGGGCCTAGAAAGGGGGAATGGCTTCAAACTGACAAGAGGACACTGCTAGATGGGATATTGGGAGGAAATTCTTCCCTGTGAGGGTGGTGAGGCCCTGGCACAGGTTGCCCAGAGAAGCTGTGGCTGGCCCATCCCTGCAAGTGTTCAAGGCCAGGTTGGACGGGGCTTGGAGAAACCTGGGTTAGTGGAAGGTGTCCCTGCCCATGGCAGGGGGGTGGGACCCGATGAGCGTTAAGGTTCCTTGCAGCCTAAACCCATCTGTGATTCCCCAATCTCTGGATTTTTCTCTCTCAGAAACAGGCCAAGTCCGATGAACTGGACTGCGTCAACCTCTCCTTCTACAGCATCCCGTCAGCTCAGTCCCCGGGTGCTTCCCCTGCCAAGAGACGGCTGCGCTCATCTGCCTCCACCCGCTCCCTTGCCAGCTTCCCCTCCCGGGAAACTCTTGTCAAGCTGGAAACCTCCTCCCCGGAGGAGACCCCCGGCAATTCAGCGTTGCTGGGCCTCCCCGGGTACCGGCCAGTGACTCGCAGATCCTTGCGCTTGCAGGGGACCAGCAGCTCCAGCCTCGGTGTGTGTGGGCAGGGTGGGCACCTGGGCTGCTGGCTGCTGGGGTTCTGCCTACCTTGAGGGGGGTCACTTCTTACCTGGGACCCCCCTTTCAGCCTTCCCTGCTTTGCATTTAGGCCGGAACAGCATCTACCTGGGCACGTGCCAGGACGAGCCGGAGCAGACAGATGACTGGAACCGCATTGCAGAGCTGCAGCGGCGGAACCAGGCCTGCCCCCCTCACCTGAAGACCTGCTACCCCCTGGAGAGCAGGGTACGGGGGGACATGGAGGGTGGGTGGCCCCTTCCCCAGAAGTGGGGTTTGGGAGTGGGTCTGGGGATAGACAGTGCCCCTTGGCAACATCTCCATGCCCCCTCCCCAGCCCTCCACCTCCTTGGGAACCATCACGGATGAGGAGATGAAGATGGGGGACCCTAAGGAGACATTACGACGCGCCAGCATGCAGCCCTCACAGATCATCCCCACCAGCAGCGGGGTGGGCACCCGGCGCAGCACCCTAGGCCACGCCTGGGCTGGCATCACTACCCGGCAGCAGAGGAAGCGCCTCTCAGACGAGACCCACCAGAGCCCCGACATCCCCCAGGTGAGCCCAGCCCAGCACCCTACCGCAGCACCCTGCTGGGGACCAGGGGACACAGGGTTGGGGACAGCTGCAGGTGTTCTCCAGGTTTTGAGGGGGCTGCTGCAGTTCTGGGAGTGGCACCCCAGTGCTCCTATGCTCTCAGTGCCCCCACCACTCCTGTTGCCCAGTGCTGCAAATGCTCTCAGAACTCCCAGCTGCTCCCAGTGCTCCAAGTGTTCCCAATGATCCTGGTTTCCAGTGCCGTGTCCAGTATTCCAGATGCTGCCAACGCCGCTCCAAGGCTGAGCCTTCTGCCTTCCCTGGGTGCTGCTGCCCTCGCTCCTGTCCCCTCCCTGCAGCCCCTCATTACTGCCAGCTCCCCAGCAGGGTGGCCCCCAGATGACAGTCCCAGCTGGTCCCCTCTTTTCTAGTCCAAGAAGCCGACCAGCTGCTTCCCACGGCCCCAGACTGCCCAGGACCGCAGTGAGCGGCGCGGCTCCCAGGTCAGCCGACAGAGCGAACAGCCGACTCCCACCAAGCAGGTGAGCTCCAGAGGGAAAATGAGGGGTTGGGAGAGACCTCCCTGTCTTGTCCTGAGCTGAGCTGATGGTCCTGCCCCCTCCCCTGCAGGCTCAGAGGCGCCAGTCGATGGCGTTCAGCATTCTCACCACCCCCAAGAAGCTGGGGAACCGCCTCCTGCGCCGGGCAGCCGCCCGGAAGAGCACTCCCAAGAACACCCCCAGCGGCAGCACCCGCCGCTCACCCCGCATTGCCACCGCCAAGGCCCCCAAGGGCAAGGTAGGCACTGCCCATACCTCCAGGTGGGCTTCTGAGCACATGCTCTCCCCAGTGCCCCCCGCCCTTGCCCTGGGCTTATGCCATGGCAGCAGCACGTCCCAACATGGGCACGGCCGCTGCCAGGGCCCTGGTCACACTCACAACGTCCCCTCTCTGCTCTCTCCCTTCCAGGCCAGTCGCCGATCGCTCAAGGACGCAAAATTCTGAGGTTTCCCCAGTCCTTGTGTTGCTGGCTCTGCCCTGGCCCCTTACCTGCACCCCCTCGCCTCTCCCTGTCCCCCCAGCGCTGTGAGCACATCCCCAGGGCCCAGCAGCACCGAGGGGACAGATGGGGCCACCCGTGTGACGCTGCCCTGCACGTCCCACTGACAACCACAGGGCTGCCCTGAGCACGGCAGGGTGCCCATGCCCCTCTTGCACCCATTGTCACCCCTAAACCCTCCCGGGACCCAAGGCAAGGGCATGACAGGGAGTGAGGGCTGGAAACACCCATGGGTGCAGGGGCTGGCACCAGGCTGGGGCTGGAGGGTCTGAGCCCTCCTCAGGGCTATCCTGCAGCCCCAGTGACAGGGACAGAGGTAAGACGTAGAGCGTCCCTTGACCCCCCCCTCCCCTGTTCCCCCTGTGTGGGACTCCCCTACCTGCCCCTGCCCTCCTGCAGCTCCCAGGGAAGCCGAGGCAACATTTTTAAATGTTTCTACTTGTAAATAAATTGTATTTTTCTCCTGCTTTAGGGGTCCTGGCTTCCTCCTCCCATGAGCCACATGTGCTGGAACTCCAAGTGGGGCTTGAGGAGAGGAAAAGCATGACCTCTTCCTTGTCCCCTCATGTCCCCACCAGCTGCACAGCGTGCCCCAAGGCAGAATGCTCACCCAAGGAACCTGCTGTGGCACTGGGCAGTCACAGGGCATTTTTCTCTCTCTTCCCTCTTTCTCTCCTTTAATTTATTCTTCTCCAGCAGCAACTCCTGCCGTTACAGTGTTTCAGCCCCCTTCACCCCCACCAAACCCGGTGAAGCGGCTGGAAGCACCTCCATCCGCCCCACCAACCTTGCCACAAACGTCCTGGTGCTGCTGCATCTCTGCCCCTCGCTCCTTGCACCACAGCTGCGTCCAGCACTGTGGCTTCAGCCCCCGGGGAGTGGTGACAAAGGGTTTGTCCCCGGCTCCACTGTCCTACTGCAGGCAGCGTGATGAGGACAGTGTCTCACCACAGGTGCTGGCATGCTGCTCCACCTCTGCCATGCTGAAAGGCAGCTGGCAAATGGGGCAGGACACCCAGGTGTCAGGGGACGAGGAGGGCCAGGCTGCAGTGGGCTCTTCTTCCCCGCAGTGGGAGGCATGCGTGGGGAGCACATCCAGGAGGAAGCAGTCTGTGGAAAGGACGGGTGATGTGGTTGTCAGAGGCTCACTGGTAGTTCTTAGGGCAGAGACAGCCTGGGATGCACTGTGATGTCCCCACCAGACTGGTGCCAGGACTCCAGCAGGATGGAGGTGTCCCAGCTATGTAACTACCACTGCTATCCCCATTTGCTGCTTGGTGTCCCCTCGCCACCAGAGGACACCCCTTCCAAGCACCTACCTGAGCAGATGGGGCAGACGCCTGTCTCCCTGTCACCACAGGCCTGTCCCCTGTCACTCCTCCTGGCCTGTCTCTCTCGGGGGCTGTGGGTTGGGGCTCTTCCTCTGACCGTAGGTGGCCTTGAGGCAGCAGCTGGAGCCCTGCAGAGGGGTCACATGTTGAAGGCACCCTGTGCCACATTCTGCCAGCCCAAAGAAGTGAAGGGCTGGACCCAGAGCTCTCTGGGACTGGGAGTGGTAAATCACCAGGGCGAGGGCGGGAAGAAAACAGTGACCTGAGGGATTACCTGCCAGCAGGGCTGGGAGCACGGTGCCTATCTGGCTGCTTGCAGGTGCTTGGCGCAGCTGCAGGGATGTCCAGTACATTGCCTGGGAAACAGCAAGTGGGCAGGAACCATGGAGACACACAGGATGGTTTGGCTTTTAAGAGACTTTAAAGCTTATGTTGTACCAACCCCCTGCCATGGGCAGGGACACCTTCCACTAGCCCAGATTGCTCCAAGCCCCGTCCAACCTGGCCCTAAATATTTTCAGGGATTGGGCAGCCACAGCTTCTCTGGGCAACCTGTGCCAGGGCCTCACCACCCTCACAGGGAAGAATTTCCTCCCGATATCCCATCTAGCAGTATCCTCTGTCAGTTTGAAGCCATTCCCCCTTCTGTCATTCTAGGCCCTTGTCCCAAGTCCCTCTCCAGGTCTTTAGAGCCCCTTTAGGCACTGGAAGGGGCTTTCAGTTCTCCTCAGAGCTGTCTCTTCTCCAGTTTGAACTCCTCCAGCTCTCTCAGCCTGTCTCCATAGCAGAGGTGCTCCAGAGCTTAGAACACCTCTGTGGCCCACTCCGGACTCAGCATGTCTCCAGCAACTACATGTCCTTCCGATGTTGGGGGCCCCAGAGCTGGAGGCAGCACTGCAGAGGCAGAGTGGAGCAGAGGGGCAGAACCCACACCTTGTACCCTACTGCCCAGAACAGTTGTACAGGCTCACCCACTGGCACCATGGGACCTCCCAGGTCCTTGGCTGGCAGCTCTGGGTCACCCCTTGGCCTCAGTGCCCGTCTCCGTGCTGCTGACAGCACCATCCTGGCTGGGCGGCTGAGGTAGGCCGGGCTCCTAGCACCCCTGTCCAGCTGCCACAGGTGGCTCCTCAGCTGCTCCTCTGCACTGGATCTCCTGGGGACAGGGAGGGGTCAGCCTTGCAGGAGGGGACAGCCAGGGCTCTGGGCTCTGAGGCAGCACCTCAGTGGGCTCCAGGCCCTGCTGCGCAGGGAGAGGACAGGATGGATCAGACCAGGCTACTTACGAGTGCGGTTTGGGAGAAAACATCTGGTGGAAGTCAGGGCTGGAGCACCAGGGGCTTTCTGAGGGTTCAGCATCCTTCTGTGGGACAAGGGGACACTCCAGGCAATCAAGGAGGAACCTTTTGCCCACCATCCTGGCTGGTTCAGCCCAGCGAGCGTACTCCTGTGCTCTCCGTGGGGCACGAGTGGCACCGGTGGAGGAGGTGCCCTATCCCCACAGCCTCCCCATGGAGAGCAGTACACGGAGGTGTGAGAGGCACCTACCAGGCCCGGGGGTGGCCGGGGGGGCTCAGGCTCCTGCTCCTGTGGTGTGCGCAGGCGGATGAAGGAGAGCCCAAAGCGGCTGCGTGGACTGAAGGGCTGGCTGCAGGTGAGCCGCAGGCGGTCCCAGTGCTGCCCCACCGCCAGCACCGGGAAGTCTGCTGTGGGGAAGAGCACCTGGGGTGGAGGGGATGCAGCAGGGACCACTGTCCTGGCACTATTCCCATCTCTGCTTGTCACCCTGTCACTGTGACACCCAGGAAACAGCAACAACTGGGAGATTACAGGCATGAGAAAGGCTGGAGTAGGGAAGCAGAGCTGGTATGACTCTCCCAAGGACAGCCACGACCCCTGGTCTACCTGTCCCCTTCTGCTCCACCCACCAGCTGCATCCTGCCACCAGCCCCACATCCTGCTTCCCAGCTAGTCCCCCATCCCCAAGCCAGCCCCCCCATCATCAGGGCCACAGCTCTTCCCTATGTCTTTTTCCTTCGGATTGATCTTTACCTTCCTTAAACATGCGGACCCTGCAGCGATTTCGGCCCAGCTTTGAGTCGTCCGGTGTCATCAGCGTGACAGTGGGCACCAAGGTGAGATAGGGCTGGTCACGCGGCCACGAGGAACGTCCCACCTCGATCTGCAGGAAGGCGCAGCCGCAGTTCCCTGGGGAACAGTGGGAAGCACAGGGGGTTCAGAGCTGCTGAGCCCCTCGGGGCACAGCCCTGCCTCCTGCGCAGAAATGGGGACGTACCAATGTCCACGTAGCCAATGGGACTGGCTCTTTCCAGCTGCAGCTCCACGCTCAGCTGCCTGCTGCGGTCCTGGGGGCAGCCAAGCCAGGGCCGGACGCTGCCCTCACTCAGCAGGTTCTCCGCTGGGTACTTGGGGTCCTGCACACACATAGCAGGGACATGGCATGGCTCCCTCCCTGAATGCCTTCCTGTCTGGCTGCAGCTCACTCTGGGCACAGGAGAGAAGCAGGGAATTCCCCGGTAACCCAAGGAACAACACCCTGCTTTGGGAATTGCCTGGAATTCCTGCCCTTCAGCCCTACTTAGTGCCCTTCAGCCCAACAAGGAAAGCTGGTGCTGCACCCTGTCACATTCCCACCTGCTTCTTCAGAGAACCCAACAGCTCAGGGGAAACCAGCCCCCCCGGAGGAAACCCCCAGGTACCTACCTGTGAGGAGAAGGACACCACATAACTGATTTTAACTGGAGCCATTTGGGATCCTCTAGAGTCAATGTCCCGCTAGGATACAGATTCCCTTCAGATCCTTCCAGTGCCTAGTGGGGAAAGAGGACGAGTCTGCGATGGCATCGGGGGTCTCCCAGCTCTGGCACTATTCAGCAGCTCCCAGTCTCAGCCCACAAGCCCTCAGCAGTTCCAGTGCACGCCAGTATCATCTCACTGCCTCGATGCCCCCCAGACCTGCCCCACCACCCCTTAGCCTTGCTTTGCCACAGCAGTAACCCCTACATCTGATTCCCAACCCCCCATCCCCGTTCAGCCACCCCTGTGCCCGCTGCTCACCCCACAACCTCCCCATCCCCGGGTGCCACCCACATCCAGCCCACAAGCCCCAGCCCCATTCTGTCACTCCAGTACCTTCCAGTCCTTCCCCACAACTCCCCTCAGCCCCTCCAGTTCCACACTCCGTGTTCGAGAC
>VZRE01014804.1:350572-365419 GCA_013396775.1 Cephalopterus ornatus
AGGAGGGCGCGAATGGAGGCTCGGCTGTTGTTCCCATGCTGGCTTTCAAGTGTTCCTGGGGATGAAAAATTACAAAGCTGGAAACAAGAAATCTGTTTGGAAAACTGGAATTGGGAGCAGGGTGGTGTGTGCGCCACGGGCACCAGCACTGCTGCCCCGGGATTTGCAGTGGCTCTTTCCTTCCCTGTGCTTTATGCTCAGGAGTTGTCTTTCCACTTGTAGAGACCCAGGAGAATCTGGGTCTGTTCTGTGTGGAGAACGTGGGTCCGTCCTGCCTGCGCTGTGGGTGACTGCTGGTGCAGTCAGGTACTTTTTGGTGCTTTTCCTCAAGAATAGGCGGTTTGGCTTAAAAATTCTCAGATGCTGATAGTTGTGTTGTAGAAAATTCCTGGCAGCGTCAAGCTGTGGAGATTCCCTGTTGTATGGCTGAGCTGTGGGAGCTTGTGCCTCCTTCCCACATCCTGTGTTGCTGTCGGAGAGCAGGTGCGGTGGGGTGATGGGGGTTTAGACCACAAAGCGATCACTCTCGAGTTGCTACTGGTTATATTTCTAAGATATTTTCTGGTGACTTTGTGCGTAAAAATGTGAAAGATCCAAGGTCTCTGATGCTCAGAAGTGAAATTCCCACTTTTCATTCTGTCAGGAAGCTACTTTTGGGGCTGGCGGTGAGGGCGTCAGGAGGAGGCAGCAGATGAGGGAGTGCATATAGGACCTGTGCTTATCCCTGTGATTCCACACAATCCATGTCCATCAGGACAAAACCTGTCTGCTTGTGTTGTCCAGAAGTCTTGGCAGCTCTTTGGGCAGAGCAGGTTGCGGATGAATCACTAACGTGGGGACCTGAAAGCAGTTTAACATTCCCCTGGAATAAAGCCGAGTGTCCTGTGGCTCTGGCCTGCCTGCAGGGAGTTAGGGCCTTCAGCAAACGTTTAGTTTCCAATTATCCAAGTGTTTGATCAGTTGGGACCTTTTTCCTCCCTATTCCTTGTTCCTGCGCTGTTTTATGAGCAGGAAAAAAGCAGAATTGAGATTCCAAAATCTCTCGAGACTTTCACTAAAGAACGTGCTTCTTCCCAGCCTGCCTTGGTTGAACTTGCAGCCCTTTGAGATTTATCTTCCCATTATTTCAGGTTGTTCCTAGTGGGTGCTGTGAGACAAAGACTGAGGTTGGGGCTGTGGGAAAGGTGAGATTGGTGCTGGTGGCTGCTCTGGAGCTTTGAACTGAAATCAGCAGCTGCGTATTCTCCATCCTCAAGGCATTCTCCTTGCTTCCTTCACAGATTTAGAGCATAAGGAGATTAGAGCCGGCTCACAGCAGCGTGTGTGTGTGCCTAGAGATCCCCCCAGCTCCCTGGGCTCTGAGGAATGGGTGGTTCTGGTTTTGGTGCTGGCCCTAACAACAGCCTTTGCGTTTTCTTTGAGGGAGTAATTCCATTGACTGTCCCAGTGGTGGGGATCACAGGTTTGTGGAGGCTTTGGAGCATCAGGCCCTTAAAAAACTGGGGAGCGGCACGAGATTCTTCCAGAGGCCATCATACCATGTCTGAGGAGATGATTAGACTTTAGTCCAAGGTATCTAGTTTCACCCAGTCCTGGCCCCCCTTAATAAAGTTATTTCAGGAGCTTTGAGCTCTGGGAAATCTGGTGAAGCTCAGTCCTTGTGATTGACGCAAAATTGTGTCTGGTACCTTGGATCCATGGTTGGCTTGGAAGCACAGCTTGAAGGAACCTCTGTGCAATATCAGCAGGGTTTCCACAGGGTTTGGGGCTGTTGGAAGAATTTGGAGATCTGGGGATGCTGAAGCAAAGAGGCTGGGAAGTGTTTCCCGAGGCAGGACTGACTCTGTGGATGGAGTGGCTGCTGGTGTGGTACGGAGGAGTGAGCAGAGCCACTGTATAGGGATAAAAAAATTGTGTGGTTGGAAGGTGCTTGTCAAACATCCTTATTCAGCAAGAATGGGGCCAGAGCCTGGTGGGAGCAGGGATCTCCTGGGGGGAGGTAGTGGAAGCACCTGCGTGACTCCCAGAGCTTGCAGGGGGATTGACCTACGCTGGAGCCAATAAGTGCTTGGGGTTTCTCAGCTTCTCCTGTGTGCAGTGACTAGTTTTTAAATCTCTTTTTTCCCTGTTTGTATCAGAGCAGTTGTTCTTGCTCCAGATTGTGTCACAGCAACTGAACTGATGGATCTGGGCTGGCTGCTTTAGGAGCAGAGGTGCTCAGGGAATTTGGTCGATACAAACACCCTTCTCGGTGTCGGTCTCAGGTGGTCACCGCCTCCCCACGGGTTCTGACACAAGACAGCGAGCTCCAACATGGATTTTGCGTAGCTCTAGATTTTGCATCTCAGTCTTGAAGTACTTCTCAAGTGCCTCAGGAGCTGAATCTCTCACAAGGGTTGCTCTGGGGTGAAGCTCAGCAGATGTTCCACATCAGGCAGACAGGTTGCTGCTGTGTGTCTTTCCCTGCCTCCTCACCCTGGAGTATAATTAGGTGCCACAGGGGAAGCAGGGCAGCTGCGTGTGCCCTCAGCCAAGCCCGGCTGTGATGGGAGCTGCTGGCTGTGAGACACCTTTGTGCTGGCGGTGGTGCACCGGGCAGGCGAGGCTGTGCCATGCTGGGGAGAGCCCTGGGGTAAAGGTTGAAGCCAAGCCCACGGCCCCGTACCCAGTGGGGCAAGGTGGAGCCTGTTCCTCTGTACACGTCTCTGCTGTGTGTGCAGGAAAGAGTGATAACAAAGTCCTTGCTATGGCTTGTTTCCAATTTCCATCCCCAGTGCCTCGGCAATGCTGGAGTGTTTCCGGCCCCATGAGGATTTGTAAACCCTGTGTGTACGTTCTCAGCCCCAGACAAGCTGCTCTTGGTTTAACCTGAGTTTGTGTCTCACCAATAAAAGGCAACGGGACCCAGAGCTGCGAGTTTCTCTTCCCAGTGCCGTGGGTCAGTGTGCTGCCCTGTCTGTGAGCCCGTGTGGGGACATGATTGGGGCTGGAGGGTCCTCAGCAATTAGGTGAAGACATCAAGTGGAGATTTTGTGAAGATAAAGATTTTGCCCAGAGAAGCCGTGGACTCCTCATCCCTGGAAGTGCTCAAGGCCAGGTTGGATGGGGCTTGGAGCAGCCTGGTCTAGAGGAAGGGGGGATAGGAACGAGATGAGCTTTAAGGTCTCTCTAGCCCAAACCATTTTGTGATTCTATGATTCTATATAAAGCTCCAAGTGAAAGCTGAAATGCAGTGTCAAAGCTCCTCCCACTCCTCCCCTGTCCAAAAGTGAGAGTATTCACACAAAATCTCAGTGGAGAAGATGGATTATATGAGCCCATTGTCAATTGTCACTAATAACAGCAGCTCCTGTCAACTCTTGGTTGCTCCTGCCCGTAATGTTTGGGAGGAACTTCCAGCCATCTCAGCAAAGCAAGGCCTAAATCTTTCCTTTTTTTGTGATTTTGAAATTTTTTTTAGCACTGTTTTTTTGCTGGTGTGCAGATACTGTCCCCTGTCCTGCAGCCTGGTGGGATTTTGCACTGCATTTGCATTAGCTACACTGGAATCACCATTCCGTGCCCCAGGATGCCTGGCCGGTTTGTGAACATGGGATTTAAACCAATTCTCTGGTCGTGGTGGTGTGGGACAGTGGGCAGAGCCTCATCTCCAGTAAAATATGGAAGTGGAGGTGGCAGAGGAGCAGGGGAACTCACTGCTTTCCCTGTGCTGCCTGGGAGGGTGAAGGACAACTCTGGGCTGTGCTGTCACTGTGGGCACATCCAGGTTTGTTATTTAAAGCATCTGAATCCAGAGATCCCTTCTTCAAGTTCTCAGAGAGCAATCCTGGAGGTCTCACGGGATGGCTGTCAGCACGGCTCAGGGTCTCAGCAGGAGATAAAGGAGCCGGGTGCCGTGTTTCTTGTGGTGAACAGGCAGCACCGGCACACAGAGTCCTGCTCGCGTGGGCACAAGCCAGCACTGTGCTGCTCAGGAAGGTGAAGGGAACACATTACCCATTCTGTGGTGCTGCTGCTGCTCCCAAACTCCAGTGGCTGATTTCATGGGTGTTTTTCTTGTCTCCCTAGGTTGACCTCTCGCACTTGTCCCCAGAGGAGAGATGGAGGTGAGTGTGTTGGGAAGCGAATCGGTGCGTACAGCTCGAGTGAGCTCCTGCTCCTGGCCGGAGCGACTGGCAGCACAGCCTGTGTTCACACTGGGGGAGGACAGGGTCAGCAGTTTTTGCTGGGGGGAAGTATGAACTGTCTTAAAAGGCACGTTTTTTCTTTTAAACTACTTGCTAAATATTAGAATCACAGAATAGTTTAGGTTGGAGAAGCCTTCTGAGACCATCAAGTCCAAGCACTCCCCCAGCACTGCCAAGGCCATCACTAACCCGTGTCCCTAAGCGCCACATCCACGTTTGTTAAATCCTTCCAGGGATGGGGACTGCCCCACTGCCCTGGGAAGTTGTGCCAGGGCTGGACAATCCTTTCTGTGAAGAAATTTTCCCAAATATTGAACCTAAACCTGTGGCACAATCTGAGGCTGTTTTCTCTTGTTCTGTCACTTGTTACCTGGAAAAAAGAAACCAGCCCCCACCTCAATCCACCCTCCTGTCAGGGAGTTGTAGAGAGCGAGAAGGTCTCCCCCGAGCCTCCTTTTCTCCAGGCTGAGCTCCCCCAGCTTCCTCATCTGGTCTTTATCAGTCTTGTGCTCCAGACCCTTCCCCAGCTCTGTTGTCCTTCTCTGGACACCCTCCAGCCCCTCAGTGTCTGCCTTGTAGTAAGGGGCCTCAAAAATTCCTCCCTTTCCCTAAGGTAAACCAATTTCAGCCAGATGCTTATTGAAAATCACAGTGAGATTGGTCTCTCAGTATTGCACCAGTACAGGCTCGGGGTTGACCTGCAGGAAGGTGGAAGGATGCTCTGTAGAGAAGGACGTGGGGGTCCTGGTGGACAACAAGCTCCCTCTAAGCCAGCAGTGTGCCATGGGGGCCAAGAAGGCCAATGGTGTCCTGGGGGGCATTGGGAAAAGCATTGCCAGCAGGTTGAGGGAGGTGATCCTGCCCCTCTGCTCAGCCCTGATGAGGCACATATCTGCAGTGCTGTGTCCAGCTCTGGGCTCCTCAGGACAGGAAAGACATGGAGCTCCTGGAGCAGGTCCAGCGCAGGCTGCGGAGATGCCAAAGGGATGGAGCATCTCTGGGAGCAGGAAAGGCTGAGGGAGCTGGGGCTGTTGAGCCTCCAGAGCAGACACTGAGAGGGGCCCTTCCCAGGGTGTGTCAGGAGCTGCAGGGAGGGGGCAGAGGATGGAGCAGGCTCTGCTCGGGGGGGCCCAGCAATGGCACAGGAGGAACGGGCAGGAACTGATGCCCAGGAAGTTCCAGCTGCACAGGAGGAAGAACTTCCCTGTGCAGGTAATCGTGCACTGGGATGGATTGCCCAGAAAGGGTGTGGAGTCTCCCTCACTGGAGATACTCCAGAACTGTCTGGACACAATCGTGTGCCATGTGCTCTGGGATGGCCCTGCTGGAGCAGGGACGTTGGACCAGATGACCCCCTTCAAACCTGACCCATTCTCTGATTCTGTGATGCTGTGTTAATTTTTAGCAGATGACTTAAAATCAGAGAATTTGGCATATTTATTGTGTTTGGATTTTTTTTTCTTATAATTTGAACAGTATTACCACCTGGAGACCAAGACATAAGGGTGTCTTAATTCCACCTTGCTTTTTGGTCAAACAGCACAAGCTGCAAAGAAACCCCAGGTATCTGGCGAGCATCAGTCTGGAAATCACTTGTTCCAGCATGCTCATGGTGCAGAGAAGCGATTTGCTGGTACTTGGGGGTTTTGTTAGGTGTCAGCTGTGCCCCACCCTTGACCCTTCTGGCCTTTCCCTTGCTGGGCAAGAGGGAAAATGGTGTTAGTGGCTCCGAACCTGGGCTGAGGGTTTGGTAATGAGAATTGAGACACACTCAGGGGGTCAAACAGTTGCAATGTGCTCTAGGAGGACCATGCTTGATCAGGGTGGTTGGAACAGATGACCCCACCCGTGGTCCCTTCTAACCTGCCCATTCTGGGATTGTGAGTTATGTGGACTGTATGCTCCTTGTTCATTAGTTCAGGTATGTCAGTGGGAGTTCTCCACCTCCTCCACACCTGGATGGGCTGGGTGTTGTTCTTGACTTTCACAGCATAGAAATGAGCTGGTCCCAGAGCAACCTTTTGTCCTTTCTCCTCTGGATTGTTCACAGCCCCTGACTCCACGATTCCTCTTTGAGGTGTTTCTCTGCATGGTCTTCCCTGCTCTCCCGAGGTGTCTGTCCCCCGCTGTGCAGTCTGTGCCTGCGTGCTTTTCAGCCGCCTTTTCCTGGTTGTTGCAGGGTGGAGCACGCGCGGATGCACGCCAAGCACCGTGGGCACGAGGCGATGCATGCCGAAATGGTCCTCATCCTTATCGCCACGCTGGTGGTGGCACAGCTCCTCTTGGTTCAGTGGAAGCAGCGGCACCCTCGCTCCTACAATGTAAGTGCCCCCCCGCAGCTGTTCTGCCTGAGGCTGGATGTGAGCGTTGACTGACACCCTCCTTTTGCTAATGAGAAGTATGTTCCTGGTTTTCCTATTGTCTGGTGTTGCGATTCCCTGGACTTCCCAGCAGCATGGGGGGATTTTAAGTAGGGATGAGGATGGATGGACCTAAAGGCCTCAGGTTTCTGCTGGAAGCGATACCAGTAACCTGGTGTCTTGACACTAGAGATGGACAAGCAGATCTCGGGTGTTGTCCGGAGGGAAGCTGCATTTTGTGGGTGCTTCCTCGAAAGGAATGGGAGCACTTTGCTGCCAGGACCCTGGGTTTTCCTGCAGCCCTCTGCTGAGCAGACCTGCCACTTGCCAATGCCACCAGCTGGGTGGCTGGGT
This sequence comes from Cephalopterus ornatus, assembly GCA_013396775.1. NCBI lineage: Eukaryota > Metazoa > Chordata > Aves > Passeriformes > Cotingidae > Cephalopterus > Cephalopterus ornatus. The sequence continues at coordinate 357,474 of VZRE01014804.1, forward strand.
CTGTTATTTAACTGAACCAACTTCACTCTGACTTCCTTGTCATAATAGTAATGATAATATTATCATAATTAATGTTTCCTGGGAGTACCTGTAATCCTCTGTGAACTTTAAACCAAACCTGTTTGCCCGTTTCCCTCCAGCAGCACGAGAGCTCAGCTGCACAGCTGTGGATCCATTTGGGAGTAGGCTGGAGTACAGAGACACGCCAAAACCTTCTCGCCTTGTGTAATAACTGGCTGTGGTTGCGGCATCAGGACTCTGGGAAGGCAAGGGTTTATGCAGCTGCCTTACAATGACTGGTTGGGTGGACTATCTCCTGTACTTTACTCTGGAGATGGTTCCTCTGCGTTCCCCCTCCAGCTCTATCCTTTGCTACCAAAAATCACCTGATTGCTGCCTCTGACTCCCTCACAAAATCACAGAACCGTTTGGGTTGAAAAAGCCCTCCAAGATCATGGAGTCCAATGAGCACTGCCAAGCCCTCCGCTAACCCTTGTTCCCAGGTGCCACATCCACATCTCTTTTAAATCCCTCCAGGGATGGGAACTCCACCGCTGCCCTGGGCAGCCTGTGCCAGGGTTTGATCACCCTTTCAGGGAAGGAATTTTCCCAATATCCAACCTAAACCTTCCCTGACACAACTTGAGGTCATTTCCTCTTGTCCTGTCCCTTGTTACCTGGGAGCAGAGCCTGACCCCATCTGGCTCTCCCTCCTGTCAGAGAGTTGCAGAGAGCAAGAAGCTCCCCTCTGAGCCTCCTTCTCTCCAGGCTGAGCCCCCCCAGCTCCCTCAGGTACACCCCATCAGATTCATGCTCTCAGCCAAGCTCTGAGCTGTTTTCTGGGTGCCACAGACCAAATCTCTGCAGTTTCCTGGTGCTTTTCAGGGCCCTTTGATGCAGGCAAGAGAATGGCTGCCTTGACTGTCAGGATGTTTCTGATGTCTGAGGAGCAGAGAAGCAGCTCCAAGTGCCTTTCCTATGTTCCTGCAGATGGTGACCCTCTTCCAGATGTGGGTAGTGCCTCTGTATTTCACGATCAAGCTGTACTGGTGGCGGTTCCTGGTGATCTGGGTGCTCTTCTCAGCAGTCACAGCTTTTGTCACCTTCAGGGCAACTCGAAAGCCTCTGGTACAGACAACACCCAGGTTTGTCCATGTGTTCCTGAGGAAACTTCTCAGCCCCAGAGTAACTGTTACAAGGAGCTCTTTCCAGTTTCCCTGCCACAGATGACTGTGTTAAGCTTTGCATCCTGGGAGCCTGGTGTGAAGGACTTAACTGGCTGCTGGCAGCCAGCCCAATGCATCTGGTACCCAGGTGGGTGGTGGAAAGGCGGATTCCACATGGGCTGGTAGCCTCACCCAGGGCATTCCTGGTGTGCAGCATGCTTCCTTATGGCCTATGGAGATCCTGAGGTTTCTAGTTTGGAAGTCAAGACATGGCAGGTTGAATTAGGAATGTAAAGCTCTTGCCCACATGTAGGGGTAGGTGATGTGTCTGCAAAAACACCATGGGTTTGAAAAATAAAACTCTTCGGATGAGTGGCACAGTTTCATTCAGGAAAAAACGAAGTCATTAAATTATTTGTTTTAATTTTTTACAGGCTGGTTTATAAATGGTTTCTACTAATATACAAGATCAGCTATGCGACTGGGATCGTGGGGTACATGGCTGTCATGTTTACACTCTTTGGTCTTAACTTATTATTCAGGTGAGTCAATCTTTCCCACTCCTGGGGCAATGGGGTGTAACATGCCATTGAGTATTACTCTAGAAAAACAGTTGTCCTGGCAATCTGATTAATGGCACCAAAGAGACTACTGGGGTGTCCTTTTGCTCCTGAGAGGATCATGGGTGAGGTGCTGGTACCTGAACTGGTCCAGGTGGCTGGAGAGCCCCTTTTCCAGCTCAGCTGTCAGCAGCTCCCCCAGCTCTGTAGTGTCCAGCCTGGGGGCAGCAGGGGGATTTTCTTTGCTGTACTGATGAAGATGTCCCTGCAAGAAGCAGCCAGCCCAGGGGGAGTGGCAGAGGAGTCTAGTTCAAGCCAGCTTCATGTTTAGAGAGGTTGACTACTTCTCTGGAATATTCTCTGGAATCGTATATTCTCTGGAATATGATAAGAGTGGCTTTGCCTTCAAAAAAACCTCTTGATGGTTGGGCTTTTCTGTTGTAGAATCAAACCAGAAGATGCAATGGACTTTGGCATCTCCCTCCTCTTCTACGGTCTTTACTATGGAGTGCTGGAGCGGGACTTTGCCGAGATGTGTGCAGATTACATGGCCTCAACCATTGGGGTGAGTTCACAATGGGCTGTCCCCCAGACCAGAGTCATCCCCCATATCGGGGGGCCCGAAACATGTTGGTCCTGGCAGCAGCTTTGGCTTCCCTCAAATGGGAAAGTGCATCGAACTTCCTTCTCAAGGAAGGGTCCCTGGCTGTAATGTAGCAAGAGTTGCTCTGAGAGCCTTCCTGAAGAGTGAAGCCTCTGCTGGGTCCCCTCTTCTTCAGAAAGACAAGAAGTTCTTCCCCAGGAATGTTGTGTGGCCCTGGCACAGGTTGTTCAGAGACTTTTGCTGTTCCTGTGGACAGGGGGCTTGGTGGCCCAAAATCTGTAGCCTGCTCGTGCAGTATCAAAATAACCCACTCTACTAAAAATATGTGACCTAGGACACCAGTGGAGTAGGTCATATTTCTTCTTTTCAGCAGCTGTTTAGAGTCTTGGACTTTGTGTTTCCTTCTCCTCTTTCTTTCTGAGCTTTCTGCTGCTGCTGCTTGAGGTTCTGCTCCAGCCTCTCACCTGCCACACTTTGGCATAGCTCAGGTCTCTCTCAGATCCCTAGGGCTCTGTCGGATGCCCAGAGCAAAGCTGTGTCGGACTCTGAGGGAGGCGTGTTTTTGCTGATGATACTAAACCAGGAGGAGCTGTGGCCTCTTAGGAGTGAGAGCCGGACAGACGAGAGAGCTGGGCAAGCTTCAGCTATGTGAAATTTAGCAGGGAAAGTACCAAGATTCTCCTCCTGGGGTGGTATAATCCTGGTTATAAGTACAAATTTGGAGACAAGAGCCTAGAGAGAGTCCCGTGGAAAGGGATTAGGGAGTTTGGGTTGACAGCAAGTCCCTCAGCATGGGAAGGGGGTGCGTGGGGCTGGGGTGTGATGGGCCACTGCATCACTGAGCAGCTCCCTGTCCTGTTGTAGTTGTTTCCCACAGCTGGACCTGTAACAAGGTTTTTAAGCCCCAAAGGCCGAGGCGACTCCCGGGGTGCTGACCCCAGCCCTCCTTAGAGCTTAGCCGTGCCACCGCGGGCATGGGACACGTGCCCTCCCGCTGTCACCGCTCTCCCTCTGCTCTGCCCTCGCTCAGTTCTACAGCGCCTCGGGAATGCCCACCAAGCACCTCTCCGACAGCGTCTGCGCCGTCTGTGGCCAGCAGATCTTTGTGGATGTCAACGAGGAGGGGATCATCGAGAACACCTACCGCCTCTCCTGCAACCACGTGTATCCTTCTCTGCAGGTGCCAGCCCCTCACCTCCCTGGCCCCACGCTGGGGTGGGCAGCAGGGAGCTCCTGCCCCACGGCTTCTCCCACAATGGGTGAAGAAATGCCCGTCCTGGGACTTGGGGCTGTCTGGCTGAATTTGCATGTGATCCATGCCTGTGTCATCACGAAATCACTTCGTTGCCACATCCACATGCATCACAAGTGGTTGTTTCCTCTTTCTTCCCTTCCCCAGCTCCCTCTGCTTAGCCATGGAGCTGCACCTTACTTTCCACCTATCTTTGCCAAATCTGCTGTGACCTATCTGCCTGGCAGTGGCAGCTCTGATAGTGTGAAGTTGGGACATGCCCTGCTCTGTGCCATGCTGGCCCCTCATCAGAGACCCAGTGCAGTGGGTCCTGTCTGAGTCTCCATAAGGAAAAATCAGCGGGAAACACTGCCGGTCCCCCTCTGAAAACGGCCCCCAGGTCCAGCACTGCTGGTCACTGCCTGGTCTGATCACAGCCCGGCAGCTTCCTCCTTTCCCAGAACTCCTCCAGGGTTTCCAGGACTCTGGAGTCACTCAGCCCTTCCCATCAGCTGATTGATGTGAAGTGGGTTTGAAACTGGAAGTCCTGCTTGTTGCTCAGCCCCAGCTGAGACGGGTCAGGGTTTTTTCTCTGTGGTGACTCAGCCTGGAAGTGGGATGTCCACTGGCACCACATGCCTGCGAGGTGGTTTCCAAACTGGGCCTAGGCAAAGGTCATGCTGGCAAAACTCGTGGCCTAAATTTAACTGTTAGGAACTGTTTGTGAGATTTATGGCTGACCTGTGCAGAGTCCAGGACTGTGGCAGCACAGGGTAGTGTGGCTGTCAGAGGAGCTGGTCCATGCTCCTGGTTGTCCTCAGGGGTGAGGGATCGCTGGGCACCGCTGGCTCTATGGCTCCAGGGCTGACAAGGGAGTGACTCCTGTTGCTGACTCCCTGGCATTCCCCCTTGCTTTGAGCAGCAGAGATATTCTGGGGGAAGTTTGTTTGCTCAGTGACACCCTTGTGCGTGGCAAGTCAGCTGCAGCCACCTCATGTTTCCCTCTAACTTCTCCAGGCAGTGCTCAGTTGTCCACATCCTTGTGACGGAACATAGCAGTAAGTTAGACCCTGGGAGAAATTCCATAAACATGTTGTCAATCCCCAAGAAGCCTTTGAAGAAGGCTTCCAAAATGCACACAGTTCACAGAGCTCTCCCAGACTGAACCTTCCCAGTGTTCGGCACCATCAGTGAAGGGCTTCACTCTCCCCAGTGCCCATGCGTTGGTCAGGCTATCATTCTGCCTGCCTGGTCCCATCCTGCTGCCCTGTGAGCCCCTTCTGCTGTCCCTGGAAGCTGCTGCACCTTCTAGGAAAGGTCTGTGGTTGTGCAGTGCACTGTCCTCATGCAACGGGATGTTTCCTTGGCTTGGGGGGACTTTCTTAGGCTTGGTGGTTCCCTCCACACTTAGTCATGTGTCCCCCTCTTCCTCTAGTTCCCCTTAACGTGCCACTCCCCAGGTTTCATGAGTTCTGCATTCGCGGCTGGTGCATCGTTGGGAAGAAGCAGACGTGTCCATACTGCAAAGAGAAGGTGGATCTCAAGAGGATGTTCAGTAATCCGTATCCTTTCTCCTGCTGGGAGCTAGCACTGTGGGAAGGAGAGCAGTGGGTAGACCACATAAGGGGTGAGGGGCTTGTCTTACCCAGGGTAAAGCACTGCAGCCCATGACAGTGACAGACACCCTGCAAAACCCAAGGCAAGCCTGGCCACAGCTTTCCCTCTGTGGGGACCCGTGCCTGTCCTTTCCTGGGTGCCAGTGTCTGTCCCTCCCTGGGCACCTGTGTTCTCTGTCCCTGCTTTGGGGCACCTTTGGGTGGCTCCTGGGTGGGCCGTGCTCCTCTCATCCATCTCCCCATGGCTCTTTAACTCCTTCCTGCCCAGCTGGGAGAGGCCTCACGTAATGTATGGTCAGCTGCTGGACTGGCTGCGCTACCTGGTGGCCTGGCAGCCGGTGATCATCGGACTGGTCCAGGGAATCAACTACATCCTGGGGCTGGAGTAAGCGCAGGCGGTGGGGAGCCGCGGAGCCACGAGAGGATGCGTGCCCAGGGCCAGGGACAGTTGCCACCGGGGATGCTGGCTTTGCTCCATCACCTCTCAGGACCTCGGCCAACCCCTGAGGACAGCGGCATTGGGGCCCCTCCTGCCGGGGCTGAGGGAGGATTTTTTTAAAAAGCAATTATTTTAATGAGCGTATTTAAAACTTTCTATTGCAGCTGAAAAGAGACACTTGTCCCCTTTCCCTGCCCGTCTCGGGTCCTTCGCAGCCCCCCACTGGGCTGAGCTTTGGGCTGGGGGCTGTTCTCCAGCTCCCTCCTGCCGCTCTGCCAGGGGAGGCCATGGGGAGAAGGGCCGAGGCTTTGCCGGCTCCGGCGCTGGCACCCCGGAGCAGCCTTGCTGGCAGCGAGGATGGGATATGGCGGGCTGCAGAGGAGAGGCTGGAGCCCAGTGCTCTGAAAGAGGGGACAGAGGGATGCCTGGATACCCCAGGCTGCCGAGTCCCCTTTTGGGTGCCATGGGTGTGCCTGGAGGAACCAAGCTGCTCACTGGCACCGTGATGGTGGGCTCTGTCTCGGGGAACCCTTTTATATGCTCCCAAATTTTCTATGTTCCTCCCTGGAGGCCAGCGTTGTCCCCTGGCTGCTCGGGGTTGTCAGCCAGGGCATGGAGTGGGACCAGTGCTGTTCATCTCTCTGCACCCTTTTGGGTGACGGTGACGGTACATCAAGAGCAGCCCAAGAGTGGGTGCCCCTGCCCCAGGGCGTGGGAGCCTCCTCGCTGGGTGTTGTCCTTCTTGGCACTGGAATAAAAGGGATGGAGCGAAGGTTGGGCTGGTGCTGGCATTTCCTTGCCCCAGCACTGCACCATGGCATCCTCCTGGCCATGCTGGTGGGAGCCGTGCCACAGTCCTGCTGGTGTGAGGGGCCTTAGGCTCATTTTTTGGCAGTGGGTGGGGGCAAAGTCCCCCAAGGGCCAGTGGTGGTATTTTGGCATGTGGATACTTGAGCCATATTGTGTGAAGAGACTGGGGTCTGGTGAGGGCCTATGAGGCAGCTCCTGGCTCAGGGCATTTGGGAAGTGGCCGCAGCAGTGGCATGGCTGTGGGCACCACGTGGGCTGTGCACCTTCCCTCCCTCGGGGAACCCCAGCGCCCTGCTGCATCTTTTGGGGTTTTTTTCGGGTGAAACCACATTGCAGTGTTGTGCCAAACACCGAAATAAGAGTCCTGGAAATGGAGACGTGCCACTGGGTTTTTCTTGACCGACTTCCCTGCTCCAGAGTGAGGCCATGGTTCCTCCTTTCCGCTCTCCCAGGGGGATGGATATTGTGTGGATGGCAAACAAGCACCTGTGGCACCTAGAGCTCAGCCGGTTCGTGTTGGTGGGAGCAGGGAGGTGGCAGAGGAGCACAGGGCACTGGGTGCTGCCATCGGAGCGGCCTCTGGCCCGTCACTGCCCACTGGACACTGGTGGGTGCTGTGGGGAGGATGTGGCTGCTGGCCTCCTCCCAGCAGGAGGACAGGGACATGTTGCACTTAGCAGGTCCCCAAGATAAACATTCCTGTTCCTGCCACCTTTCTGCCCTGCTGGGAACAGGGATAACGAAACTCACTGGGGGATTAGGGACTTTTTTCCAGGCAGTGCCAGGGCCTGCAGCTCAGGTGGGTGCGTCTGCCCCGGGGCTGTGCCTGTGCTGGCTCCTGGCCTCGACGGTGCTGGGGAACTGGACTGGTGGGTTGTTGAAACCGTGTCTGCTGCCAAGGGGCTGGCTCAGGAGATGAAGGGGCTTTGCTGTGGAACAGGAGGGAGAGGCCCGGTCCTGCCCTGCTCAGGCTTCCCACAGCCGAGCACCAGAGTGAAGCCCGGGTTGGGTCCTGGGGGATTCCTCTCTGCTAAGCTGTTGTCTTGCTCCAGCTGGGACACCTAGGGGTCGGCAGCCAGGGCTTTCCCCACCCGCTGTGCGTGCTCAGTACCCCGGGAGCTTAACCCACCTCCCTCTCTCTTGTGCAGACCCTGACCCCAGAGTGTCTGGAGGGGGGGGGACGCAAACCGGCATGTCCCAGAGTCCTGTGACGCCACTTGGCTCAGCCAGTGCCCCACGTGATGGACACGGCTCCTTCATCCCTGGGGGGCCCATGGATGCTCGCACAGGGGCGGCGGGGACGCGGGGTGCTGGTCATGGGAGTGCCTGAGGGGTATTCGCCCCAGATGTAGGGGACATGGAGCATAGGGGGCATGGAGTGCTGGGGACGGCAGGCACGTTCTGGGAACTAGGGGATGTGGGGGCACGGGCCCTATGGACACTGAGTGGGGCCGGCGCGGGTCCCGATCGGCGTTTAGGTGCGGATCCCGGTGTCGTGGCTTCGCGCCACGTCGGCGGGG
>VZRE01014804.1:379566-399772 GCA_013396775.1 Cephalopterus ornatus
TCTTAATACATACCAAACACCACATTTCCCTCTGTTTTTGAAAAAAAGTCCCCTGAGAACATACTCTTCTAAAGGTTTGGTTATTCAGGGACTGAAGAGTTAACTTTGCATCGTGCTAAGGTGGTTATCAGGAACCTTTCTTCACAGTGTAAGAGGTCACTGACTTTAGAGTGCCTAAAAACTTGTAGATTTTGTGTCTTTAGGACTTTGGTAGATACTCTGGCATTTCAGCTTTACTCAGATGATGCTTTTTACTTGTGTTGGACATCAGCTTAGCAAAAATAAGGGCTGGATTATGACCTTGCTAGTTTCTGGAGTACTTTGTGTACACAGTAACAGTGACTTTCATTTTTTGCATTCTGGGTGTTAATGGGTTAGACATTAATTGTCCAATATTAGTGGAACTGGGAGAGACCAGTCCTCAGTCCTGTAAAGTGAAGAATAACTATGTCATGAACAAACCTAGGAGGTATGGACCAGTTAATTCACCCAGCTGGTGGATTAGTGTAACTGATTACCTGGAATTGATTGTTCCCTGATGAAGCCGTGATCCTGAGCCTGACAGATTTTGTGTAAACCTGGAAAACCTTCTATTAAGTAAGAGTGTAATGATTTCAGTTCAGTTTGTAGGAAAGTTTTTTGCCTCTCTAGCTGTACTAGTAAATAAATCAATCGCAGCCATTTGACAGCAAACTAACAAGCCTGTTTGTTAAATTATCAGCAGCTATAGTTGCTCTCTTACAATATACCCTTCCTTTCCTGGTAGTTGGTCTTTTAAGGATTCTACACCTGGATGCCTTCCTCCCCCTTCCCAGCATCCCCATCCTCATCTGCCATGCCAGTCCGTTGAACTTGTAAGACGTGACTTGTACCATCTCATGCTTCTTAGGCTCATTCACAGAGCTTTACTGGCTTCAGGAGGAGGCTGTTGCTGTATTTGTACGCGCAGTGAGTTGCAAAAGCAGGAGGTGATGGGAGCGTTTCATTTATTATGACATCATTTGGCCAGATAATGTGGTTTGGAATTCGGTGCTTTCAGCATGGCAAAAGTACCATCAAATTCAGAACCAGCAGTCCACAGGACACTACAAGGTTTTCTAAAAAGGAGGTGGGGGGAGGGGAAAAAAAGTCGAGTAATAGAATCAGTATCAGTTTTTATTTAAATGAAATGCAGTAGGACAGTAAATTGTTGTTCTGAGTGTAGACATAAATTACCTTCAGCTTTTTGGTAGAACCTGTGGCCCTAAATGCTTCGTATTTTAAAGGGTTGCTATTATTATTTATAGTAATGTACATAGTTATGCTTATAATATACATAAGCAGATAAAATGTGTATCTGTAAGCATAATAATAATAATATTGTGTGTGTGTGTATATATACATATGTGTATGAACACATATCTAAGGATATTTTGAAAAGATTCTGAATGTTAGAATCACTTTGCCCATTTGTAAAGCACAGTGAAGAGTATAATGAGGCAGCTCTTATGCAGATTTTAGAAACAAGCACTAGAAAGGTCAAAATCACTGTAATATCTTTTTTTTTCCCCATAAATAAGAAAACTAGTGGAGTGGAAGATGCTTGCATGACTTCCTTGAGAAGTAGTTACTGTCAAAATTACACTTTCTGGGAAGGCTAGGGAGTGGTAATGGTGTTTTTACATTTGGAATGTAGGAGTGTACAGTGGATACAGAAAGATTGAATTGTTCTGAGCGTACTTTGACAGCACAGGGAGATGAACTGTTACTTTACCTGCAAAGCAAATTATCAAAACACACTCTGTGTGTCAGAGATGTGGGCTGTAGGTTAAAATTATCCTTGTGATCTAAATGTTTAGGGAGCTTTCTGCTTTTCCTCTTACACTGTTTACAGTGAAAGTGAACAAAAAAAACTCTTGCAAACACTGAATTTAAGGTATTGACTAAACAAAACAGGGAATGAGGCTTGTAACTTTTGGTAGTCAGTGAAATTGTCAGCGACTCATTAACCACGGTATTGATTATAGAAGAATAAGGGCTTTGAAGTCTCTTGTGTTTTAAGTGCAAAATAGTTTTGAGTGGATTCATATATCTGAATACATGACTGGTTTTTTTTTCTTTTAATCCTGAGACAATTACAGAAAACCTCTGGGGATACTTTGAAAAAATTCATTCAACTTTTCAATGTTAGAATTTCCTTTACATACTTAAAAGAAGAAGCTATATTTTCTATGGTAAATTGCAGTAAAACTAGTATTTTTTAATTATTATTTGTGTTTTCAAAATTGTCTTAAGTTCTCAATATAGACTTCCAGTGCTGGGATATCTTTCTCTGTAGTCTTTTCTCCAAAAGAAAGATGTACATATTTTGTGTTGGTGTAGAGTTGCTTTCATTTTAATCCCTGGAGTCCAGTTTATCCCACAAAGAGCCAATACTTCTTTTCGTTTAACATCTCCTCTGATGTGTGTGTCAGTCTCAGCTGAAATGGCCCTGTAGCTATAATCTCAGAATCTTGTATTTTACTGAAGGAGGTTCTTTAATAGCTGCTGAGTCAGATTCTAAATTACATCAGGAAACAATTTCCGATTTCATCTTTTGTTTTGAAAAACCCCCATAATCCTGGATGGTAGGCAGCAGTGAAATATTTGAGCTAACAGGCTTGAAGACTGGAGTAAGCACTCGTCTGGAGGTAAGGAGGATATAGCTTAAGTGTTCATGCCAAAAGGACTTGCCTTTCCAAATTAAGAGATTGTGAAAAGCTCTGTTTTGCGTTTGAATATTTTTAATGATCTAATTTTAACTTGTCCCAGGAAATGAATTTTCACAAAAGTGAGCAGTGAACCTGCTATTTAACGTCAGGACTGTTCTAACATTGTCTGTTTTTGTTAGAGTTGCTACTAAAATTTAGTCCACTAAAAAAAAAAGTGCCAGGTCTGAGCTGACTTACCTGTGTATCATTCAAGGTTATACTTAGTGCATAACTTGCACAAATTGTACTGGTTTAGCTTTAGTAATTGTCTAGAGGAACATCTGACTGATTTGAACTGCCTATTGGCATAACATGGTTATGCAGGGCTTGATTCCATTTCAGTAATAACAGTTAGAGCAAAACAATAGCTGCTGGCTTCAGAAGGATGGATTGATGGGGTTTTTTTTCACTGTGTATACAGTTGGGTTATTTTCTCATTTAACTATAGAATACTTCTACATTCTTGTTTAAAGACAGGAAACAGTAAGGTCTGAAATTTGTAAACCCTTACACAACATGTAACGTGCTTGGTAGAGAAAGCGAGAGTACTGGAAGGACTATTTCACGCTCTGAGATGGTTGTCTTGCTGTGTAGGCTCATTCAATCCACAGAAGTTGCTTTCAGAATGCTCTTGCTCTGATTGAAAGCTGCCAACATTAAATGCATGCATTTTCCACACCTCACCAGTGCAGATGATGCAAACGAGTAAAAGGCAAGCGTTTGTGCTGCTAGGAGCACAGGCACAGCGTTGTGCTTCGGAGTAGGACGGGACCCCAGAAGCTGAGCAGCCAAAGAGCCGGGTGTTACGTAGTGTGTTGTATTTTTACAGGTGCCTCTGATTAACGAACTTGAGTCCGCAATGCACCAGCTGTACAAACAGCGAGCTTCCCGCCTTGTCCAAAGACGACAAGATGATATTAAAGATGAATCTTCGGAGTTTTCAAGCCATTCAAGTCAGTCCATCTTGAAGGTTTTTATTATTCATTAAACAACCTTGTTTACTTAGTATGACTAAATTGAAATGTAATGTTTAACGTATGACTGCCTTAAAAGTTTGTCCTTACTCTAGAGATAGGTAGCAGCACATTTAGATGAAAGTTCTCTAATCTGTTGTGTTTTAAACTCCAAACCGCTCTAACTCTGATGTCATCTCTCCTTTCTGTTTCTCTTAACTATATTTTCTCCTTCCTAGCACTGAAAATGTATGCATGGTGGCAATGGAAATAGTGGTAGCATGCGTCTCCCAGTTTTCCTCTTATGCCAGGACTTTTTAAAAAATTATTTTAACCTTCCTGAATCTATACATGGCATTTACCATCTACAGTTAGTTCTGTACAAAGCCACGAAGCACTGGGCTAGACTTCTGTGTAATGCTCTGGTTTGTAGCCAGCATAAGTATTTAGTTTCAGACACTTAACTGGTAAAGCTAAAGAACTTGAAGACTAATCAGACTAATACAAAGTGACCCTATATGAAATACAGCTTAAGATTTAGCCAGTTCAAACTCCTGCTTACTGTGAATTTGTGGATGGGAAGTTCTCACTGAGGAGGTTTCTTGTGGTAGTTGCTCTTCAGTAGGTAAAACTTTCCAAAAGTATAAGTGTTAACTTGGATGGAAATATGTGTTTCTTGGAGCTTTTATTCAGTATATTAAAAAAACCTGACAGGTAAAATATCAAAGGAACTGGAGTCCTCCTTATGCTTTGGAGAGCTTCCCATTTCTAGAAATGGCTTTCTTGTCTGTCCTATTGCTGAGGTAAAATCCTATAATAGAAACCATTTCCTATTCTGTCACAGTGTGTCCAGAGATTAAATCTTTTAATACCATTAGTTAGAATTTACCGAGGATGATAAAGTGTTAGGGCGTCAGAGTTGCTATTCCTTTACAGAGTGGCTAGCATGCGTATTCTTTTTAGGACTGGATTTGGAGCCCCAGGCATCACATGTAGGCCTTGTAGTTTTACCGTGAAAACACTGTTGTGAGAATGTGAGAACTAGAAACCTTGTGTACTAGAAATTTATTGCCTTACAGAAGCTTGGAATAGATTCTTTCAGACTGAAATTTAGTGGAGGTATGGGAATAGTTGTTGTGGCTGAGGTTGGGTTTTACAGAGAGCATCTGGAAGTTTTGAGAGGGCTCTCAGTAGTTCTGGTATTGAATTGGAATACTGGCATAGATCATCATTAACACTTGTAATGATGAATTTGTGAACAGATTTAGTTAGAACATGTATATTTACTCCTGAAGTTTGAATAGGCTGTTTTTAAAATGTTAGTATTTCGGTGGATGGACTTGAGCACTGGTTAGCATTCAGTACACTGCTTAAAATTTACCCGGGAAGAAGGATCTGGAAACACTCTTGCTTGCTAGCTGCTGATTTACCTGCCCTCTCTGTAACCAGGAACATCTATAAAGATAATCACAGCTTGAAGAAGAAGGAAGATGATTTGCCTTCCTGTAGATTTTGATGTGTTTTAAACTTTAGGCAGTCTAAAGCATATGAACTTAGAAACACAATGACTAGAACTCTGAAACGTCATATATTCTTGCTCCAGTCACTATTCCCTGACTTTCGTTTTTTAATTTTCTTTTCAAAAGATACATGGTGAATGTATTTATGTAAGGAGCACTTTTTGTCTTGGAACATTCAATTTAAGCAATTTCTATTATAACTGTTGACTTTTATGTAGTTGGGCACTGTTGTGAGACGGACAAGAGTGAAGTATGGTGAAAACTATTTGACACTTAAGGGGAAATTTTTCCAAACTCTGCTGCTTTCTGTTTTAACCTCTATGCTTCGTGAATTCAGGCTTCTGAGTTTTTTGTTTGTTTGTTTGTTTGTTTGGTTTTTTTTTAAACTTCAACCTTCTACTTCAAATTACACTTAGTTAAAAAGTAGGTAAAAGGCTCTTATGAAACTGCCTACAGCACATTTATAGAATCATAAATAAGCATTTTAATTTCCGTCAATGTAATTTTACAGATAAAGCACTGATGGCACCAAATCTTGATTCTTTTGGGCGAGACAGAGTGATCTATCAAGAACAAGTCAAGCGTCGAACTGCAGAAAGAGAGGCTAGAAGGTAGAGGATGAGATTTCTTGTCCACTGAGGAGTCTTTGCTTGCTTACATGATACAACTGGCCGGTGTGACATACTAACACAAGGGGCAATGTTTGCTTCTTCCCTGCAAAGGGAAGAAAACATTTCACCTGGTCTGCTGGGTAGGGGTGTTCTTATGCATCCCAGTTTACCATGCAAGTGTACAAAACAAGGCATCATTGCATGATACTGATTTAAAATCACTCAAAGGAAGCATAGTAAATCCATTCTACATCTGTATGATCTCTGCTGGTTTCTTTTCCTTCTGTTGTTTGAGGCAGCAATGTAGTGGAATGTTTGAGGTGGTGGCATAGTGAAAGTTCTTCTCAGCCTGACTCTGAATTAAATCTTAGAACAAGCTTAGGTGGATGTGTTCATTGTACAGGTGGGAAGAAAAAAGTGGTAACTGGTTTATGCTTTTCAGAGCTCGCCGTAGACAAGCAAGAGAGCAAACTGGGAAGATGGCAGATCACCTTGAAGGCCTTTCCAGCGATGATGAGGAAACTTCAACAGATATCACAAACTTCAACTTGGAGCGAGGTTAGAACAGCTACTGAAGCTTTATCACAGAGTGGTTTGGCTTGGAAGGGACCTTAAATCTCATCTAGTTCCAACCCCTTGCCATGGGCAGGGACACCTCCCACTATCCCAGGTTGCTCAAAGTTCTGTCCAGCCTGGCTTTGAACACTTCCAGGAATGGGGCAGCCACAGCTTCTCTGAACAACCTGTGCCAGGGCCTCCCCACCCTCACAGGGAAGAATTCCTTCCCAATATCCCATCTAACCCTGCCCTCTGGCAGTGGGAAGCCATTCCCCTTGTCCTTGTCCTGCTCTTGTAAAATAGTCTCTCTCCCTCTTTCTTGTAGACTCCCTTCAGGTACTGTAAGGCTACAGTGAGGTCACCCTTAAGCCTTCTCTTCTCCAGGCTGAACAATCCCAGTTCTCTCAGTCTTATGTGAAAAAACACAGAATCTTTGGCAGGAAAAAAAGGAAAAAAGAAACAGATGGAAATGCAGCCCTGTCTGTATATGTCATCATATTTTGGAGAAAGTTTAGGAAACTTTGGAGAAAGTTTGTTCCTGAAACATAAGTGAGCCCAGAACAGTCTCTTTCACCGACCTGTTGGGAAGCTTGCAGCTGACTGAATACCCCACCCTTAGTGCGCTTCTTTTTATTTAATGTAGACAGTCTTTTGCTGGTAAGCAGTAAGCTCTTGGACCTTCAGTAAGTCTTCCTTCCAGTTTGTTGTAATGTGGTTTATCATTCCTGAAATACCTGTTTGTGTTACCTGTGAAATTTCAAAAACCTCAGTGCTTTAGAAACCTTTTTTTGGTTACTGGAAAGTATTTTGTGGAGTTTTGCATAAGCTTCCAGAAGTGCAATGACAGATATTTTGTAGAGTCTTGTTACAGCTTGGCAAAGTTTGCAGATGGTAGAAAACAATGTTGAATGCAAACATTGCAGAAAAATCTCGTACAATTACCATTCTCTCTGATTAAAGAGAATTTAGTCAGAAGAAAGGTAAAGGAGGAGAGCAGCAAGGATCACATGAATAGATTTGCTTGTGTTGCATTTGAGGAGGGATTGAACAGTTTTGGTCACTTCAAGTAAGAGAACAATGTCGACTTTTCACAGTATGAGACCTGGGGACCGTGAAATTAAATTATAGGATAGGCTTAAAATAAAGAGGTCACTTCCCACAGAGAAGGTAATAAATGTCAAAGTCATTGCTGTAGGTAGTTGTAGAGACCTAGAATATAAACAGATTAGAAAAGCAATTAGATGAACTATCTAGCTGTTGGGTCATCTGGAAGTGCAAACTGTTTCCACCCCTTTAGTTGCTGGCTGATTTACTGAAATTGTGCAGGGAGAGCTCTTTAGTAAACAGAGCTACTGTTTATGGTTGTTAGGTGCTACAATTAACTTTGCTAAATTAAATTATCTAGGTTAAAACTAGAGTGTGGCTAAATTCCTCATGGCAGTTTGGCGCTTTTATGTGTGCAACAGCATTTTGTAGGAGTTTCTTCAGTTTCTGAGTAGGTATAGTATTTTTAAAGCCTTTTTTTAATAATCCATAGCTGTCACGTTAGTGAGAAACAGCAGTGAGCTACATGGAACAGAGGGGTGCACTTTGGACCCTCCAGCTTTATATCCAGTGTCTTTTCTTGATCCCAGTGTGAAAACTGTGATTATATGACATAATCTCCTGTTCTCTTGGCCCTGTCTCTACCTGCTGTGTGTACTAGTTGTGTTCATTGTGTACAGATTGCTACTGTAGCTGAACATTTACAACTGTGGCTGCGGCAAATATGACTGATTCAAATGAAGCTAACCCCGGAAGCAGAGAAGATGAAAGGAAAATCATATATATATAAAAAGATTTGGACTATATAGAACACTGGTCCTGTGAATAAAAGAAAAATCGTAAAGAAGGTGCTAAGGGACTGTAATCATTGCCCAGTGCTAACAGGCATGCTCTGGGTGGGAGTGTAGCATGGTGCCTGCCAGGACCCGCTCTGTCTGAACTGCCAATTCAGTTGGCTTAGCTGAGATGCCCTCCTATATTTGCACTTGGCTCATCAAAGCTGTAGAACAATTTGGCTTGGAAGGGACCTGGCGATGAGCTGTTTGACGCTCCCATGCACAGCGAGGCCAGCTTTGAAGCTAGATCCACTCTGAATACAGCCTGTGAGGGTAAATGTCCCTCTTGCCGGAAGAATTCACTTTGAGGAGACAGGTGATGCTTAGGAAATCTTTCCTGCCTGGGAAGTGCCTTTCTCAAGGATGGTTAAGTGTTTTCTTTTTTCCTTCTGCATTCCAGAGGGGGCTGCAGGCCCTCTCTCTCTGGTATGAGGAGAGATAAACAGGTATTACAGGCAGTGCTGGTGGAGAGAGCCAGTGGCAGGGGGAGGACAGAAAAGACACAAAGTCTTGAAGAAGGGCAGGAGGTATGTCTTTCTCAGGCCCAGTGCTTTTGCAGCGCTGGTGCAGTTTTCCCTTGTAGATCTAGTATTCTCTACTTCAGAATAAATTTCCTTGAACTCCTTCTGTGTGGCATTCCAGGGGTTACCTGCATGTCACCTGGCACTGCACAGCCCAGTATGTCACCAATCCTGCGTCTGGTAGCTGAAAATCATTTTATGGACTGTTCAGAGTGAGACAGTCTACTGGAGAGTACTCATGTGCTCATGGTTTTTTTGCTTTGTGTATTTTAGGCAGAAGGAAGAGAACTTTTAAAGGTGGTGGTTTTTTTGGTTTTGTTTACAGAAGTTATCTTATGTCAGTGAGCATCAAAGACTGTCTTGAAAGAGATATTATAGGGAATAGGTAATTAACTTATTGCTCATTTTCTTCCCTACCAGATCGTATATTGAAAGAGTCCAGCAAAGTTTTTGAAGATGTTTTGGAAAGCTTTTACTCAATTGATTGTATTAAGTCACAGTTTGAAGC
Source organism: Cephalopterus ornatus (assembly GCA_013396775.1). NCBI lineage: Eukaryota > Metazoa > Chordata > Aves > Passeriformes > Cotingidae > Cephalopterus > Cephalopterus ornatus. The sequence goes on from VZRE01014804.1 coordinate 388,847, forward strand.
TTGGCGCTCCAAGTACTTCGCTTCTTATAAGGATGCTTATATTGGCCTCTGTTTACCAAAGCTGTTTAACCCTTTAATCAGGCTTCAGCTGCTTATCTGGACTCCTTTGGAGGTAAGGTCATCTGCAAGTAGCTTCTGCATAAGCTTCTCCATAGCGGTTCTTTCACACTTGTGCAGAGCAAAGTAAATTGCACCTCTGATGTGTGCTTCTGCTAAAGGGATGAAGTTTAAAACAGGCACCTCTCTGGGGGGGAAGCTTTTCTGGAGTTTCTGGGCTGTTGTCCTCTAGTTTCCCAGCAGGCCAGAGTTCAATTCAGCACGTAGCACTACCTTCTTACTGAGTGGTGTAGACCAAAAAGTCAAACAAGGTAAATAAAGGTGTCCCGGCCCATTGCCGTGGCTTGGAACTAGGTGATCTGTAAGGTCCCTTCCACCCTGAACCATTCTGTGATTCTGTGAAAATACATTTGGGCTCTAAAATACCTCAGAGAGGATTGTGACTCTGGATGTGCTGTGTCTTCAGAAGTGGAAGTAAGAAGCCTGTTCTTATGTTGAGTTACAGCCTATGTCTCTAGATTATATATCTTTCTCTCACCTACACCTTCATACCCTGTAGAACTCTGGCTGGCGATTTCCAGGTCTTCCTCAGTCCTCCTTGCCCAGTTATTAGATAGGGACCATGGGAAAATCAGGACAGCACTGTTGCAGCCCAGTATCTCTGGCACATGTTTGTTGTGCAGCCTGCGTACGTGTGCTTACATGAGATGCCACCAGGACAAGCATTTCAGGTACCTTTTGACTCCCACTCTCTTCTTCCTCCTTTTTTTTCAGAAGTGGGTTTTTTTCTTGACTATTAGGAGAATTTTTTTAAGAGGAGAATTTTCTGTCACCTCTGCTCATTGCAGAGGGAGGGAAGCATAAGTCCTCTTCAGAGGGAATTCAGAGTATTAATTTTACTAATTTGACAGTTTACTTCATTAATCAAACAAGGACAAATCTATGAAAGATATCCTCATTAAATTTAAAACTGTTTTTGCACATTGCCCCTTCCCCCATGCTATTTTTCTGTGAGTTTCCAGGCTGACAAAACAAAGCTCACATTAGTTGGAGACATGGTACAGAGTTCTCAAGTCTAACTGTATTCACTACTCTGTGTTACTGCTCCTAGTAAGCATTTTGTTAAGTTGGAAAAATTTCAAGGTGCTCATAAAGAAGAGAGGTTTTAAATCCAGAAATCATAATTTTATAATGCAGCGCAATTGAGCGGTACTTCCCACTTGTACCCTCATCTGTGGGCTTTTATTTGGCTGCATCTGTAAAGTAGAAGTTAAAATCTGTGGGGCAACAACTGCTAAAAAAAATCCATCTTCCACCATTTCATTACATCTGGTGACTGTGTGGCGGTAGGGGGAATTGGTTCATTTGGTAGAGTGTTTTAAAGTTGTTTTGTTCTGTTTTGTGAGTGGTATCATACTTGCGTACGTAATACTTTTTCTATGTGTTGTCTTCAAATCTCTTTTTAGGACTCTAACCCCAATTCTTTTTTAATTAGGGCAAGTGTCGAGATTTTGAAACGATGTTGTGGTTTGAATCATTGCTCTTTTATGGCTGTGAAGAGCAAGAGCAAGTGAAGGATGATGCTGATATTTCACTGTTGCCTACCATTGTAGAGAGAGTTGTTCTTCCTAAATTAACAGGTACAGACTTTGAAAATGGGAGGAAAAGGGTTGTGGAATCTGGCGCTTCTTTGTGCTTTCAGATGTTACTGTTTTGTAAATAATTGCATTAATGTCTCAATACCTGTATTTTGAGTATTTTCAAAGTGGAGTAATTCTTTAATCTCTTACAGTGATTTCAGAAAATATCTGGGATCCTTTTTCTACCACACAGACATCTAGAATGGTAGCAATTGTACAGAAACTAGTAGATGGATATCCCTCAGTGGTGAATGCAGAAAACAAAAATACACAAGTAAGTTAGTTTTTTTCATAAATACTTTGCATAAGTTAAGCAATTTTAATTTATTTTTAATACACCTGGTGTTGGAAAACACAGCAAGAAAGAGAATTTTTCAGCCATTCAATGCTCTGCAGCTTGGTTGTGGACAGTCAAGTATGGTGATAAATTAAGAGACTTTATGTGTGTGCTGAAATATGTATGCCTTTACTGTTTGTTCTTTGTTGCTTTAAAAATCAATTCCTGATATTTAACTGCTAAACAATGCCTTAGATATTAAAAAAAAAAAAAATTATCTGTTTCAGATGCTTTTAAAGGCATTATTGCTAAGAATGAGGAGAACACTAGATGATGATGTATTCATGCCCTTATATCCAAAAAAGTAAGTTTATTTTCAACTATGGTGTTAGATCTTTCTTAGCAAGTCTCTGCCTTCTGTCCATAGTTAACAGGAGTTTTTCCCAGTGTGGTTCAGTGCCTGGATACAGGACATCTTTTGTTATCTGCTGGTAGCATTCAGCAAAGACAAGAAGGATGGAAGGGAATAATTATGGAAATGGTGTGTGTGCTGGAGGCAGGGAGCCAGAAATTCCAGACAGCGGTGTGGTCTTGGTTGCTCATTAAAGAAATCTCTTACTTTCCAGCATCTTAGAAAACAAGAACTCTGGTCCATATTTGTTTTTCCAACGTCAGTTTTGGTCCTCTGTCAAGGTAAGTCAGTAAATACATTTGGTAAATGTTTGGTCTAAGACAGTGTAGCAATAAAATACTCCTCAAATTTGTGGAAAACTGCTTTAATTTTATTTCCAAGAACTCTAATTGAGGATTCTTAGTCTTTGGTAATGCACTGTACCTCTGCACAGTGTGTCTGGTCGTTAGTGGTGTCCTCGAGGGCTCAGCTTTGGGCCCAGTCCTGTTGAATATCTTCACTGATGATCTGGATGAGGGGATCCAGTGAGCCCTCAGTAAATTTGGAGATAACACCAAGTTGGGTGGGAGTGTTGATCTGCTGGAGGGCAGGAAGGCTCTGCAGAGGGATCTGGGCAGGCTGGATCCATGGGTTGAGACCAACAGTATGAGGTGCAACAAGGCCAAGTGCCATGTCCTTGGGTCACAACGACCCCCTGCAGCACTACAGGCTTGGGGACAGAGTGGCTGGAAAGCGACCCAGCAGAAAAGGGCCTCAGAGTGCTGGTGACAGCAGCTGAAGTGTGAGCCAGCACCGTGCCCAGGTGGGCAAGGAGGCCAGTGGCATCCTGGCCTCTATCAGGAATAGTGTGGCCAGCAGGACTGGGGAAGAGATTGTCCCTTGTACTTGGCACTGGTGAGGCCACACCTCGAGTGCTGTGTTCAGCTCTGGGCCCCTCAGTTCAGGAAGGACATTGAGATGCTGGAGCAGGTCCAGAGAAGAGCAGCTGAAGGAGTTGGGTTTTAGTCTGGAGAAGAGGAGACTCAGGAGAGTCCTCGCTCTCTACAGCTCCCTGACAGGAGGCTGTAGCCAGGTGAGGGTGGCCTCTTCCCCCAGGCAACGAGCAACAGGATGAGACGACATGGCCTCAGGCTGTGCCAGGAGAGGCTCAGGTTGGACATTAGGAAGAATTTCTTCACAGAAAGGGTGATTAAACATTGGAGTGGACTGCCCAGTGAGGTGGTGGAGTCACCATCCCTGGAGGAGTTTAAGAAGACTGGATGTGGCACTCAGTGCCATGGTCCATTTGGCAGGGTGGTGTTCATTCAAAGATTGGACTCGATGATCTCAGCAGTCTTTTCCAACCTAATTGATAATGTGATTCAAGGATTGTCAAGCGAAAGCACCATCATTTCAACTTGCATGTCACTGAGCGTGCTCCACCCAGGACTTTTACGCCCTTGTGCTTGCCAGAATAAAATATACTGCTTTGGGGGAATGGGAGAGCTCGAAGCTGTGACTGTCATAGTTTCTTTCCAATAAAAGGCTGTAAAGAAAATGAGCTCCCAGCTAAACAGAAAAGTAGAGACTGGTGTTGGTTGAACATCTGCTCTCCATGAGCACACAAAGAGAACTCTGGAATTTTCTGTTTAAATTGCAGCAGCGAGGGAGACTGTATTCTGAATAGGCTTGCAAAATATTTTTAAATACTAAATATTTTAAAAGTGTTTTATGTGTTTGATCAGCTGTCTGGTTTCAGTAAATCTTGAAATACTTATTTTCCCTGTGTTGTGTTTTCAGTTATTAGGAAACTTTCTCCAGTGGTATGGGATCCTTTCAAATAAAACTCTCCAGGAGCTGTCCATAGATGGGCTGCTGAATAGATATATTCTTATGGCTTTTCAAAACTCAGAGTATGGAGAGGACAGCATTAAGAAAGCTCAAAGTGTAAGTAACATCAAACAATGCTTAAAATCACAGATTGCAAATGAAGGGAAAATGTAGTTAAAACTTGAGGTTGCCTATGATATTTAGGCGTTGATATCTCAAAAGTTGTAGTGTCAGTGAAAAATAGATTTTATATTTTTTTAATACACAAACTAAAGAAAGAACCTTCTTTGACTCATATCTGTAGATGTCTTAGGTATACTGTGGGTTTCAGATTTTTACTGCTTGGATTTTGTATACTCTTTTTTTTGATAGTTTTCTCATTTGTTTGCTCAGTTGGGCCTTGTCACTGCAGTCTTTCCTGGCAGATTTCACAAATCACCTTACATAGCTTTTAAAATTTTTCTTACGTTGTGTTTAACTTTCTTTTTCCTGTTCTGCCTAGGTAATTGCTTGCTTTCCTAAACAGTGGTTCAGCAATCTAAAAGGAGACAAGACTATTTCTCAGCTAGAAAACTTCTGTAGATATCTTGTTCACCTGGCTGATACAATTTACAGAAACAGCATTGGTTGCTCTGACGTAGAGAAGAGAAATGCAAGGTAAATTACTTTGAGTTGAAGCAGTTGCAGTTCTTGTGATCTGTTTTATTTTGCCTGTGCATGCAAACGGGAGTAACTGTCTCCGTCCTGCTGCATGTCTTTGGAAACTTCTTTGAATTCAGACTTGAAATATGTTTTACAGTATGGTAGATGGGGATATTTTTAGGGTGTCTAAACCAAGCAACTACTGGAAATATTGAAACACTGATAATATATATTCCACTATTGCTTAGTGTCAGAGATTGTTAAGGGGCTTTATAAAAAGGAGGGAGCGGGACTTTTTATAGGGGCAGATAGTGTCAGACCAAGAGGCAATGATTTTAAACTGCAAGAGGAGATATTTAGGTTAGATATTGGGAAGACATTCTTCCCTGTGAGGGTGGGAGACCCTGGCACAGGTTGCTCAGAGAAGCTGTGGCTGCCCCATCCCTGGAAGTGTTCAGGCAGGATGGGGCTTGGAGTAACCTCATAATGTAGTCTTCTGTTGTAATATTAATCCGTGTCATTGATGGTTCTGTTCCTTTATTAACTTCTCCTTCCTCCTTTTAGGGAGCAGATCAAGCAGATCATAAAGCTTTTAGCAAGTATCCGAGCCCTGGATCATGCTCTTACAGTTGCGAATGATCACAACGTAAAAGAGTTAAAGATTTTAATAGAAGGAAAATAGACTTTTCCCACAACTCATTTTGAGCTTTAAAACCATTCCTGATGTGTAATTTATGTACATATGTAAAGTTTCTTAAACTGTAAAGTATTGATCTTTGTTTTAATACAAAGTGCATTCTTATATACAGCATCCTTAAAAATAAAAATCATTGACTTCATTGAAAACAAAAATGGAATCCCAAGATTTTCATCTTTCCAGAAACCAACTTTTCCTTCAAGTTTTTCAGAATCTTGTTTACAAAAATACTTTGTGCCCATGATCAGTAGTCATCTACTCCTGTTAATTGTTCCATGGTTAACTGGAATGTGTATAATATATTTTGTGTAATCCAATGTATGCACATATTTATACCACTATCTTACTTTCACACTGGATATAGAGATGTTGTACTGTTGCAATAAGCTTTTCATTTGCTAAAAACTACTTATTTTGACAATAAAACGATCATATTATTGGTCAGAAGGGCTGGTAAAACGTTCAAATATGTGAAAATCTTTTGAGCTGAAGAGTAGAGACACAGTGAAATGGAACCTGACCTTTAAAAAGCAGCTGTGCTGCACTCCAAGTGGAGTAGCTAAAAAGTGATTTGGATTCAGAATATGGAACTCTGAAGACTTCGAAAGGAAAATCCAAAATCACTGCTGAATTATTTTAATGCAGGCAGACAATTAGAACTTGTGATCGTTGTGCATGTGTAGATGGCAGCACTTGCTAAGCTCCAAAGACCTGTCATTTTGTAGGAGTAATGGTTTACCCCTGAACCTCTGGACCCTCCTTGCTTTTGTAAGTTGCTTAAAATCCACTGTTTGTGTCAGTATTTGGGATTTTTGGTTTGGGGAGGGTTTTTCTGTTTGTTTTTTGATTGGTTTTCTAATTTCATCCATGGAACCTGTTTCTTCAGATTAGTGTGGCTAAAGAGGTCGAGCAAAATGCAAGTGAAAAAAACCTTTGAAGTATTTATATTGTAGCAAATGTTCAAATGTTACACTGTCCACTAAATACCACGTAAGAATAGTCTTTCAAAAAAAACCCAAACAGGGATCAAATTTAAATGTAAATTAAAAAAAAAAAACAGTTCAAAAAATCTGATTTATATCAGAACACTAGTGACTTGATCTTGGGGTCCAAGGCATGGGGACAGCTGTAATAGCCTTGAGTTAAGAGCTACTTCCACATGTGCCCTACTTTTTTGGGGGGAACTGTAGCAATTTGCATAGTGAGTAGCATTTATGCTCATGTTGTGGTATAAAGGAGTTAAAGTAAAAACATACCGTTTGTCACATGGACACTTTGGACACTGGACAGTTGTTTTTCTGAACTGTTGGGATTGATGGAGTACACTCAGAAATACCTGCTTTTAAAAGTTGTTTCAATAAACTCATCTGGTGAAGGAGTTGTTGCAGTGCAACTTCGTAAGCTTTTTTTCCTTTAGGAAGGGAGTAAGGGAAGTTATATGGGTGCCGGTTGACTTTCAGTGCATCAGACAAAAACGCTGTTGGTGGTGCAGATGATAGTCCGTGCGGTGGACATAAAAGCCAGACAGAGCTTCCTGTCCTGGCACTTCTTGTGTGGGAGCAATTCTTGGGTATGTTGTATTCTGAAGGTGGTGGGTAAGTTTTGGAGGTGGGTTCCAGAAAGAGAATGACTATTTTTCTTTGAGAAGGGCAGCACCTAGCCCCAGTGTTGGTGCTGCAGGCAAGAGGTGGCCCAGGGGAGGTGGTTTGATCTGGTTGGAACCACCATAAAATAATAAAAATTTTTAAAAAATAAAAAAAAATAAAAATCAATTGAAAAACAAAATAACAAAAAAAAGAAAAGGTTTCTTCAGATGGAATTGACCTGAGCCAGTGGCTTCTGCTCCAGGTCGAGTGGCAGCCATAGGTCCTTGTATCCAGTCCTCTGCTACGCCACATATCGCTTCCAGACCTGAACTTGGGGTGAAACCGGCACTCTCAGGTGGGACGTGAGCCTTGCCAGGTGCCTGAGGGTCTGCTGAAATCACAGACTCTGCCCAACATGGGAGCTGGGAACCCTTCCCAAGCTAAAGCTCCTGCAGGGAAGAGCTCACGATGGATAGTTCTTATCCGGGCTTGTTTTGGTTCACCTCACAGCTCTGGTTTGGGGTTTTCATTTTGTTTGTTGTTGTTTTTTTTTGTTTTTGTTTTTTGGGGTTTTTTTGTGTGTTTGTTTTTTGTTTGGGTTTTTGTTTGTTTTTGGTTTTGTTTTTCAAACAAAGTGATACTTGAGACGTCAGTCTTACTATTTGCAGTTTGGGGTTTTTTTTTTTTTGTGCCAGTGAATACGTTTTACAAGCACTGAGGTTATATGATTCAATGTTATAAATTAGGTAATTCTCTTAGTGAGAAATTTGAATTGTTATACAGTGCAGACTGCAGAAGGATTTTTCTGTAAACTAATTATTTTTTAATTTACTTTAAAGCTCTTCTAGAAACTATACACGGGTGTGCATTTGAGTTTCCAGAGACAGTTTTGGATCATACCTGGTAACAACCTGGTGCCTGGATTTAACAAGTAGCAAAGCCAAGTTTTCTGATCCTGCATTTTGGCAATGACACATATAAAGGAGTAGCCAGCACTACAGGAAATATTACAAAGGAGGCAGTTGATTGTAGCACAGAAATAGCAATAAAGTTATTGACTTTCTGATGATGTGAGGCTTGGCCTCTCCTACTTTGAGAGTTAATGGAGATTTGTTTGGCTTCTCCCCATGGGCTTCTGCTGTGAGAAACAGTTCAGTTCCACGAGAAAAGTGTGGAGAAAACGAGAGCTTTGCAAATACCTGATAAGGGGTGATACAAAAGATTGTAGTTTTAGTTGCTTACTAGAGCTAATTTTAGATAGAATACTGTTAAATTAGAATAGGGCCTTGCTTGCTTATGCTAACTTACAGACAGGATATGGTTAACTTCATAATGAGGATTGGAACAAGAAGACCCTGAAGTCTTGATGAGGAGCTTTGAGTTTTAAGAAGGGGGACCTTGAAAACTGACAAAGAGAAGCTCCTAGAGATGATACTGGTATTGGGATAATTATCCCCCATGCACCCAGTGCTGTAAATAAACATATCTGCTTCAAGACTCTTTGTGAGTTTTGGGGTTTGTTTCCGCAAGTCAGATATCTCTTCTGTGCTCTCTTGGGAGAAGACTCAGTTTTCACCTGAGAGAGAAGAGAAAGTCTGTTTTCCTCAAAAGAAAAAAATAGAGACTAAGATTGTAGAAAAGTTCTTTTTATTTTTTTATCTCTCTCTCCATCTCCAGTTGGGGCAGATATTATTAACCATTGCACAAGTGTCTCTTGCTGGATTGAAGAATGGAGGATTGTTTCACTTCATTGGGTTTGCTGATCCTAAAACTACCGGAGTGGAATTTTAGCTCTAGACCAGACAAGATTTGAATTTTTGCTGAAGGACTGTGTGGGACTGAGCTATTTGAACTAAAACATCGCTTCTTCCTTTGCTGGATTTGGACACAGGGACTGCATTCTTAGAGAGACGTTTCAGTACTTTGTCAGAATGAAGCTTTTTTGCTGCTGCTTATCATTACTGTTTGAATTTAACAGTATTCATTGTATTACGTTATTGAGGCCGTAGTGGAGAGAATTCGGTGAAGAATTTAATAGCAAGTTGCCAGCATTTCCTTAGTGATTTTTGCAGACCTGCCTGTCTACTCCAGGGAATGTGAAGATCAGCTTTAATGCAGTACCTCTGTGCACATTGAACACGCTGAGGATTTTTCTCCTGTTTTGGATGTCACTGGCAGGGTCTGTCTGTGCTTTAAAGCATCGCGTTTTTCTTCACACAACAGCGTTTTCCATGCTTTCTTAATGTTGTGCCACTTTTAACTTAATGCAGATATTCAAGGAAAGTTTCCTGCTAGCTGGAAGGAAGGCAGTCTAGAGAAGTTTCCTTTCTGAATGCTCTAGGAGGGGGTGTGTGCTAGGACAAACAGTTTTGCCACCACTTTGGTGGTTGTTTCTGAGCTTGGTTTGCATTCTCTTTTTAAAACAAACACACAAACAAAGGACTGAAAATCTATAGGGATAGGATTTATAGCAGTTCACCTCTCTGTGATACTTGCGCGCTGTCTAGACCTGATTCTTGCAAAAAAACCCCTCCCTATAATAGGTAAGTCAAAAAAACTTGTCATTTTAGCTTAGTCTGTTCCACTTGTTCTTTCCTAGATTCTATGGTCGCCCGTGAAAAACCTTCCCCATCTGCCCCTCACTGGAGTAGTTCAAATACAGACAATCATATTGGTCAGGGATCAGCCTTGACTTCAGGAAAAGGAATTGTGACTAGTGAAGGACAAGGTGCGTTCTTATGTACTTGGCTGATCTTAAAATGTGGAGGATCTAGTCAATGACATCTGTCTCTTCTAAATGCTTCAGTAAATATTGAGAATTCATTTGGAAGCCGCCAAAAAAAAAAAAAAAAGGCCCCAAGAATATTGCCATATAATATTTAGGGTGGTGTTGCAGGGATTTTAAAAAGAGAGAAACCAAGCCCACCACTCACTTCGTATGGCAAAGCAGATCCTAATGGCTTCTTATGTGCTCTTGTTCCATTTGCACTCTACAGCATCCGGCAGGCCGAGGGGTTCCTAGTGCAGGGGAAGGATGGACACAAACTGCATTCCTTGTGTCCGCTGTGGGGAATATTGCACAGAGCAGGACTCCAGTTCCTACTGTTGTGGCAGCCCTTTGGAAAGTTGCCTTCTCTCTAACAACAGCTGAGAGAGAAACTTTTTTAGGAGACCAAGAGAAGGAAAGTGCATCCATTCTGGCTGTTTGATTCCACAGGCCAGTCTGCAGGGCTCGGCACCCCGAGGAAAAAGCAGACCACGAAGATCTCCTGCGAGAAGCACAGGTATGCAGGAGCCTCAGGCATTCCCTCGGACAGGGAGGACACAGCTTTTCAAATAGTGCTGGCAGAAAGCTCTCTGAAATGCCCCTGGGTAATCTTTTAAAAGACTGCTCATAAGGAAAAAAGTCCTTTGGGCTTTTAATGGCAGTGGGTGAGTCAAAGTCATTCTCTGCAGTCGCTGTGATGAAAATCTACATTTTGGCTCAACACGTGGCAGTGGCTGTGTTACCTGTCCTAATGTGTACGTGTGTATTGGTTTCCCCCAAAGACTGTCTCCACAGAGGCGTTTGTGTGGGTTTTTTGAAATCATACACGCACTTGTTTCACTGTTTAATGCAACAGCAACTTTCAAATGTTTAATGACAGCCAGACTTCCCCCCTAAATTTCGGCACAGGGGCACGATTTGATCAGGTAGGGGTGAAGTAACACAGAGCTGGGGGTGACGGGGTCTTTGCCGGAAAACAAGCTCTTGCCCACAGATGCTGCCAGGCGTCTCTGGTATCTCCAGAGAGAAAGTGCTGTTC
>VZRE01014807.1:0-41801 GCA_013396775.1 Cephalopterus ornatus
GCTGATTCTATGATCCTATGAAATATAAAAAAGAGACTTGGAAAAAAGTACCTCAAATCTGACAGACCTTTTAAGTTGTAGAGCTCATGCAGAGTAATGGACTGGGTAATAGTAATAAATATGTTGAAAAGTTAAGACATGTTTTTTCAAAACTGTTGAAGAAGTAACTGCTATATTTTCTTGGCATGAGGTTCTTACCTGTGTTTGGAGATTGCTGTCATTTGGCAGATGCTGTGCTATGTAAAACTGAGCCTCAAAGCTGGTATGAAGCTGAATCTTTTGCAAAAAGAAATAAATTGGCCTCTGGATGCCACCAATTTCTCTTCCAAGTGCTGACTAATATACCTGGGGTGTAAGTATGTACAACACACAAGTAAACTGCTTGAGGTCTCTCAAAGATTTGATGGATCTTAGTAGATCAGGCCAGCAAGGTTGAAATAGCTTTTTATTTAATAATTTATTTATTCATTTATTTGAACAATCTCTGTTGTGAAGGAGTGTTTCTCCCTCTGTCTTTGAAAACTGACAGAAAAAGCAGTTTCCAAATTTTGCATCCCGTATATTGACGTTTACTGTGATGATCAGTGTAACATAAACACTGAAATAGGCTCTGTTACATTAAAGGTCTTTAGGGGCAACTGGACATTGTGCTGACTAGAACTGGATTGTATTCTGGCTTTCTCCAGGAAACTGCCTCCTAATTGATACAGGTTTGATGCAGCTATACACCTTAATAAGATTCAAACTTAAACTTTGAAATCCAAGCTTCCAAGTTTTCCCAAGGCAATGTTTTTTCCTTGGATGCTGACTGTCCTGGAAGGATTTATGTGTTATTTCAATCAGGAAAGGAATTTCCACCTAATTGCTAAGCATCAAAGTGCCCTAAAAAGTAGAATTTCTGAGATTGAGGTAACCAAGTTGAAGCCACTGAAGCATTTATGAAATGGCACCGTCACATCCCCTCTCTGGTTGCCACCACCAAAAGGAGCAAACAGCAGCTTGTCTTTGCCCACTGCACCATGCATTTTATTAGTTTTGGACAAATTCTCATCTGGTTGATATTGTATGTTTCTTTATCTTCAGAAGAATTGATGTAACTTAATGTGTGTGTCTGCGAAATGGATTCATGATGAAGAACGGATGGTGCTGCTCAAATCCTGAGTGTTCATTTGGTAGCTCTTTCCCCTGTGTTCCTCCTATGAATAAGATGAAATTAATCCCTGAGGGTCATAGATATCTGGACCTAATCTGAAAATGCTGACACCATTGCCTTGATTTGATTATTGGAAAAGAATTCAGAGCAGGTAGGAAGTGGATCATGGGCCAGGCATAATGGGGAAAATGGGAACAAAACCAGCTTTCCCCAGCAGGTGCACAGCTTTAAAGGAGTAGAAGTGTAATGTGTGCTGGTAATGCTGAAGCCTGAAAGTTAAAATTGTTATGATATGAAGCAAATCCACAATACCCACAGCAGGAAGCTCAGTGCATTACAGGGGAATGAATACACCATTTCTGTGGTCAAAGTATGGGGCACGCTAAATGGCAGCTAAATTGTCCGGGAAGAGCCTAGCCAGAAACCCTGTATCCCTTTGGAGCTCTTGTTCTGAGGGTGTTTGACATCTCCTTTGCCACACCAGGGAAAAAGCAAAAGAAAAGCTTCCCAGCTGCTGTGCCCTGGGCAGGACTGATATCTGTCCTGGTCATGCCAGCCCTGTGCTTTGAGAGGCTGCTGTGTCGTCAGGTCACTGAGGTGCCTCCTCTGCAGAGACCATGAGCTGAGGGCAGGGAGTAGTGATCAGAGGTGAGGAAGAAATAGCATCCTTTGGTCACTGGCAGGCATGGTGCCGACTCTCTGCCGTGTTCAGCACTCATAGCTGTGACTGGTATTCAAAGAAGTCACTGCAGATGTCACCATCTGGGATAGCCTCCCAAGGTATCTGTAACTCTCTGCTGCACACAGAGGGCAGATGAGATGGGAGAAAATTTTATATAATGTAGTATTTCTGATGATAGCAATGTCTCGGTGCCTGCTGTGAAGTGTGCAGGAAAGGCTCAGTGATCTGGAGGTGCTAGGGGTGTCTGTGCCCTGCAGGATGGGCATCCCTTCCCTGTAGGGTCAGTAGGGTAGGGGGTAAGCTGAGAGTTTCCTATACAGTAAGAATAAATTAAATTGGAGAAGATGTTGTCTTTAAATTCTTGAAATAAGTGGAAAGGAGAAAGCAAGTTAATTTCAAGTGGAGGAAGTTCTCTGAGCCCAGGGCTCTTTGTTGCAAGGAATCCAGTAATGCCTGAGCCAGAGGTGAGGAGGCACAGGACCTCCTCTGCAATGCACAGTTTGTTCACAAAGGGGCAACAGCACACCTCGGGCAGCCCGGGGGCCTCCAGGCTTACCCACTGCACTGGGATGGGTGGGTGTGTGGGAGGGTAGAAGACACAATCGGGTCAGGTGCACCCTGGTGTGTGCCAAACAGCGCTGCTTTTTTGAGGCCCATTATAATGTAGGATGCTGGGATTACAACGATCAGTATTACGAAGCACTGCTGGATTGCTGTGCTGGGTTTCTGGCCTCAAACCAATGGCTCTGTCGTGTCGATAGGTGGTGCAAGTTTGCTATGGTTTCTGGCAATCTGGAGCATTTTTTTCAAAGATTGCAGTACGTGTGTTAGGCTAGTGGGATCGGAGAAGGGAAAGCTCAACGCTGCCAGCTGTAAGGAAAAGCTGAATCTTAAATGTAACCCTTTAAAGTAGCCTGGCCAGTACTAAAACAGTGTGGTGTTGTGTGCCACTTCCAAGGGCACTCAGGGCTGTGCCTGGGAGGTGGCATTTAGACAGGCCTTGCCTGTGAACCTCAAAGGGTAATGACAATGTCAGTAGAGCCCCAGGTTTGCTGCCAGTGGCTCCCCAGCCTCTCTCAAGCCCAGCTACTGCAGCTGGGAGACGTGAGCCTGCTTGCTCAAAATGAGCTCCTGGAGAGCAAAGGCTGCACGAGTAGGACAGCAAAGCAATTAGACGGTTAGTCTTCATGTTCTGCATGGCATTAAGTGGTTATGACGGAAAGTGAAAACCTTGCTGATGCTGAGCAGAAGTGACAAAGCCCCTAGTGTCAGCTAAAGCAGCTATGGCTGCTAAAAATAAAGAAAAAAGAGGATTTAAACCAAAGCTGGGCGTCTAACAAGTGCTTGCACGCTGAATGTGCAATTGCATAGTTTGCCAATCAGAGTGTAAAGGTGTCCTGTAAGGTTTGCAAATGGTTGTGTTGCAGGTCTGGGAAATCTGGTATAAGTCAGAGAGGCAGAGTTAGTGGTGTGCAGGAGCATGAGGCCATCAGGACTTCCACTGCCAGAAGAAATCTGTCCTAGTGTTTCTGGTGGTTAACTTTGGGTTTATGGAGTCTAAATTTATTACATGGAAATATTTGGCTCAGCTTTTTCTTCAAAATAGATCCCTATGGATAGCTGTTTGCAGGTCCACCCAACAGCAGAAAAAAATAATACTCAGGCCCCCAAGTGCTTAATGTAAGGAGACTATGAAGTTGAGGAGAGAGAAAAGTGCAGTCTAGCTGCAGGAATATTTTCCAAAAGAGTTTTTTTCTATGTCCTGTAGCTGGCAGTCACCCTGTCACAGCTGTCCAGGGAATGATGATTTCTCTTTGCTGTGGCTTTCCAGGTTTTTGACTATGTCTGTTTCACACTGAAACAACAACAACAAAAAAATACTTCTGGACTGTTTTCATCAAAAATGGAAACATTTGTTTTGGGTGTAAAAATAGCTGGGCGTGTTCTCACTGCCGTGCAGTGCACATTTTGCTTCTGCTTGTCCTGATGTGCAAGAGCAGTAGGTGCAACTAACTGGGAGACTCAGGTACCCTTCAGTCACTGTGTCACCAATTTGCAAAATTCATGGTACGTGTGTGTGCCTCCCTGCCTGCTTTCCCAAGTAGTTTTAATTTAAAGCAGTATATCTGCTAGCACAAAGGTTTTCTGCTTCTGGAAAATGTTGTTTGGTTAAAAATGTCTCAAACAGCAGGAACACTCCTAGTGATAGAAGCAGTGGAGATAACGGGGTTTAGACAGCTTTTCTACTACTTTACTGCTTTGCTATGTTTGTGAATTAATCAAGGCCTTTCCCAGATAGGATGGAAGAGCAAAGTTAAGGCAGATCATGCTCTAGTATCGCTGTCATTCATTTTCTCCCTCCTCTTCCCAGCTGCCCCTCCCTGCACAACACAGTTTTGAATGATATGACAGTTTTCTCCTGCTGCTATTGAAGTCAAGCTGCAGGAAAAAGTGGTGGTGATCTCCAGTCGCTGTAGGCCAGGAGCAGACCTTGCTGTTAGCCCCGGCTCCTCTGCTGGCTGGGCAGGTCCTGCTCTGGCCCACCACACAACCCGCTCCACCAAGCAGGAGGGGTCACTTCACTTAATGGTGTGTGATTCTCTCGTTGCTGAATTCAGGGATGATGGCATTCTCCGGTGAGACACGGAGTGCATCTGAGATGGGTGGGTGAAAATGCTGCAGTAAGATCTCTTGCTAATAATCCTTGATTAATGCCAGTTATATTGTTCTTGTTAAAGACTGTTGCTGGACAGGATTAAGAAATAAAGACCTATGAGAACCAGGACTGGTTGTGAGATATCTCCCTGTATCTTTTAATCTCTCATGTGCTACAGCGTGATGTTTTCAAGTCTTCCTTTTGAAATGGCAGATAGAAACATATTGCTGCTGTCTAGAACCTTTAATCTTCAAATGGAAATAAGATTTTCTTGCAGAAGTAGGCTGCTTTTTCAGATGCTTTCAGAAATGCTGATGTTGTGCCTTGGTTGATCTGGCTAATTAAAAATGAGCTCCTGTCAATCAAAACTATTACCTTAATAGTAACGGCAAAAATGCGAAGTGCAGCTCTAGTAAATCAGAGTTAAACAGAAATGTGCCTCATTTCCTCTGTCTGATTCACTCAGGAAGAACTGAGGTTTTTATTGTGAGTTTTGATATTCACAGACCTTTGTGTTACAAATGTTACCCTTTTACTTCCTGTTGTCTGCTCAGATGGCCAATGAATGTTTATCCAAAATAATTCACGACTTGCCCAAAGTTTGGGAAAGGTATTGTGAGGTATTGCCTCAGGGTTTCTGCTGGGCTTAGTGCAGCTGGGTTTGAGACACCTCCTCCACCTTGTAGCGACTGCATCCTGTCCCCTTGGGAACACCTTTAGCAGACACTACATTTTGCTCCATGTAAAAATGGGCAGAACTGAACCCATACCTGCAGGCTTTCTACCCTGGTGGCAGTCCCTGAGTTGTACCATTCCCCAGAGTCTGTTTGCTGTCCTAAAAATTCAGAAAACTGACCCTGATGCTGAATCCTTCAGGCCTGGAGAGGCCCATCTCACTGGCTATGACTGGCCAAGAAGGCACCTATCATAGGCTCCTTGGTTAAGCATGTACAGACAGGGAAGTATTTTTACTGCCTCACATCCTTTGTAGTGTGCATTTAGCTTTTTAAAACCTATTTCTCCACGAAATAAGATGAGATGTTTCAGTGAAGATATTCTGAGTATACAGTTTGACTTAGAAGTGTACAAATGAAATGCTTATAAAGACCCCAGATTGTCAAGGTTTGAAGGTTGTAAGTGTGCAGCGTTAGGGTGGTGTCAGATCTGTCCCTGCCTAGCAAGCCTGTTTGCAACAAAGACACAAACTAAAGCAGACCTGCCTTTTTATATTGAATTTCTCAAATGTCAGTACCCTGGCTCGAGGTGCCTTAATGATTAATTAGACTCAAAATGGCAAATATGACCACCTAGCAGCAAGAACTGATTATATGCAAATAGTGAATTAACTCAACCCAAGTTAACACAAAAGACTGAAGAGCAGCTCAAGGGTTTTAAAAGATATATCTTATCCACCCCCCTCCGCCCACCAAATGCAAAGAATTTGACCTTCCTCAAAACAGCCATGTATAAAGAGACTCTGACTTCCCCATCTTTTCCTGTATTTGCTAACCCCCGCTATCTCTCTTTGTCACTTAAACTTTCCAATGCCAAAGTCCCCCTGCTTCTGTCTGACCCGAGCTCCTTTCCCTGCTGACTGCTGTTATCTCTGACTGCCGTTCCTGGTCCTCCCATCATTTTGAAATAATGCTCTTTTGTTCTGCTGGTGTGCACGTTCTTGCACCCCGCAGTCCAGTAGCACTTTCCTGGTTCTTCAGCAGCTGCCTCATCCCTTCTTTCCGTTCTTGCCTTAGACGTTTCTCCTGCCTGTCTGCAGCCCCACCGAACTGTGAGCTAAAAATCCTCGCCTGGGAAGATGTAACTGGGGCAATTTAATAGCAGACCTGAATGTATCAGGACAGGCTACTGCAGGCTCAAGACCTTTTCCCAAGTGTTGTAAAAGTCAATCTTCCCTATGACTTTAACTGTTCTCCAGATTTAATTTGACACAAGCACGGTGGCACCAATTTCCTTCGTGAGGTCCTACTTCAGCCCATCTCCTTGTAGGAGCCCTGGAAGTTAGCAGGGATCTGTGACAAGGAAGAGGTGACATGGATCCTGCACGCATTTACAGCAGAGCCTCTTGCCTTTCTAGGGTGGAGGCCTCGAAGAAAGTATCTTCTAGGCTATACCAGTGCTCTTACACTCCTAATTACATCCTCATGACTAAATCATAAGCTGCCTTTTGCTCAGGTCTGCTTGTAACATCTTCCTCTTTTCTGCTTCTGATGCGTGGGCTTTCCCTTTAATGTAGCAGCTGTTCAGTTCCTGCCTGAGTGATGGGATTGAAATACCTGCAGACAAGCAGAGGATCTTTCAAATTCCTTTTGAAATACACCTGGAAATTGCAAGTTCAGTTCTCAGATGCAAAGATCAAGTGCCGGCCACCCAAGGGGAGAAACCAGGCACATGCTTCTGGTACAAACAGGCAAATGGCACAGATAGGAAACATAGCCTCTATGTTTGAGGACCTCTGCACTTTACAATATCACCCCTGTTCTCTTGCAAGGGAGTTTCATGACGAGCAGTATTTTCTGTGCTCAACCTTCCAGTCTTGTGATCAGACTGTTTTCATTAAATAAAATCAGCCTGAAAGCACGAGAGTGTTCATCAGGGTGGTGCCACTGGCCCAAAAAAGAAAAAGATATATAACCCCTCATTTTAAAGCTTTTTGGCTTTAGAGGCCATGATTTCTTTGGAAGAAATCAGGATGATAATATTGGTGTGCTATTGGCAACTATTCTCAGCTGGCCCCATGGTTAAGGTGACGTGAAAGAATGTTTTCCCCTGGATTTGCCTCCTTGGGATATATCTCAGGGCGAAAGGATCATTTTGAAAAGTCTTTTTGTTTTGTATGACTTTTACATTTGAGACGTTGTTTTTTCTTAGACTGAAAGACATGGATGTTTAGCCAAGCTGTTTTGGACGTGGCTGTTGATGTATGCACATTTAAAAGAGTGCACCTTGGTTAAACTGCACTACCAGTGAAGGTGTAGGCAGCCTTGTGTCTTTCTGGTCATGGTCACCTGTCTGTTGAAGTAATTTTTCCTTTGTGTGATGTTAGAATACAAGAAATAAATTAAAACACTGAGCATCCTTTGTGCTCTGTTGGGTCCCCTCCCTTCAAGACCAGATTTTTTGATAGTGAGAAAAGAGAATGTGTCCAAGTGGGGAAAAAAAAGAAAGCTATATAAACCAGCTCTAAGCTAGGATGAAAAGCGCATAGAATAAGCACCTTTTATTTCCCACAGGGTCTGCAGCAAAGCTGGAAATGATCTGTCTTATCTCTTTCTAAGGAAAAAAACAAGATTTATTTAAAAAAAAAATTCTAGAGTGTTTAAAAACTTTTCAACCGAGTTACAAAACAAATCATGCACTGGTTACCTTTATCATCTATTTAATGAAAACTGAAGAAGATTTGTGGACAAAGTAAAAGGCTGAAGTCTAGCAGAAATCTGGCAATAAATTCGGGAGCTCAAAAATGTTGAGAACTGTGTATTTGGATCATGCTTTCATCCAGTGACAAAAAATTATTCAGAGTCACCTTCTCAACCCTTTGCTGTATGTGATACATTTGTCATTCTACTGCATATTGTGAATTCACCTGGCTCAGATCTATGCACATCTAAACATTATGATGAGAACGAATTACTGCTGCCACCAGTGGATGTGCCTGGCTGGCTGCCAGGGAGTTCACTGATTGCTGGGGAGATGCCAGCATTTATGAAAAACGAGTATTCTTTCAAATCACAAAATTGTTTTTGATTGAGGGGGAATTATGAATAGCTGCTGTGTCTGCGATGGCCAAATAAGTTTACTCTGAAATCAGCGCTCAGTGCTCTGATTGGCAAACCACTTGACAGCTATTGAAGTTTTTGGGCCTTATTTTCTGGTGTGCAGAGAGCTGCCAGTTGGGACTTGGCTTGCACGAGGGGAGTCAGGCCCCCAAGACCCTCTGCCAGTGACCGGCAGCCCTGCCAGGCTGCTCCTCTCTGCCTTGCCTGGTGGTCTCTCCTGAGCTGGTTCCTGCTGCTAATGAGAAGTGGAAAAAAACCCCTTTTGTCTGGAGGATGTCTGGAAATAGTCTGTATTTCCTTTAGTTGATCCTGACACCTTCTCCCCTTTAGCACGTGTGATCCTGCCTTGGTTTGGCTGCTTTACTGTGGTTTCTTTAGTTTGGTTGGGCTCGCTTTGCCCTCCTGTGGCTGACAGCAGATATTCAAGAGGTCTATGTGGTGGCTGCTCTGCATGGACTGATCCCTGACATCAGGCTGGAGTTGCCCATGAGCCCGCTCCTTCTGCTTGAAGCAACTCCTTGGTGATGGTGCTCAGTATATGCTTTTAAAGGTAAACACAGATGTCTTGTCTCACCACTACCTATATTAGCTTTGCCTATATTGTTCTGAACGTCTCTGACTGGAGTAGCTAATAGATATAATTGGTTTATTTATTCACCTTGAAATACAACAAAATTTTTATGAAAGAAGCCCACTTATGGTTCTTCTTTCTCTGAACCCAAATAATTATAACCTCAGACAAGAGAATTCACAGTGGCAAAAGCTTCCTTGGTAAGAAATGGAGCGTTCAAAGCCACTTCTCAAAATATGTTCTACCCCAAAATAAGGTTAATATTGTCAGTCTCCTGCCGAAGTGTTGCATCTTTAGCTCTTCAGACACCTGTTGATGTTGATTCCATTGTTGGTTTGTTTTCAGAAGGCAGTAACATTGGGTCATTTTTTACTGTCTCTGTGGGTTGTTGCCCTCTCAGATGCCTCAGAGGCGAGTTGTGTCAGCAGTGTGCAGGATGGCTTGAGCAGATGTGTGGAAATGCACCACCTTTCATGGCTCCCGTGCTGGTGGCACGTGGCTTTCTCCATCTGTCCTACTCTGGCATGGGGACACCATCTCCTAGTCACTCTGATTAAGCAGCCGGGACTGCAGGGTGTTGTTTGACTTTATCCTGAGAAGCTGGAGGTGTCGCATGTGAGAGTGGGAAACAGCTTCCAAATTTATAGCTGCTGCACGTTGAGGTAACTTAGTCAGTGGAAGGGAATTTTTTTCATTGTAGGATTTTTAATGTGAAGATAAGAAAAATCTCATGCTTTAATAGTGATGAGGGGGAAATTACTGAAACGAGGGATGCTGTTGATGGTTTGCATTTGACTCAAGAAGGCTCAGCAGGTACTTTTTGGCTGTGTTTCCAGTTTCAGCATGGTTCAAGGATATTTGGATTTCTAGGCAGGAAAGTGAGAAGAGAGCATAAACACATACAAAATGAAGCTTTCTTAAGAAATGTGTCTTTAATATACTATATATGGATTGGTAATCAACGTGTACGTCATTTAAAATAGCTGAAATCTAAGGAGCTTTTTCTCTGGTATGGGTGTAGTTCCCTATAAATCTCTTAACTGTTTGCAAGGTTTATGAAGAGGAAAGAGGGAAGGTAAAGGAGAGCAAACTTGGTACTGTACGAATTGCAACCCTCTAAAATAAACCACATGAGATAAATGCAATAGACTAAAGGAAGCCAACTGATAATCCAAGGTAAACCAGTCATTAAAACAAATAAGAGTTCTCCTTCCCCTGCAGTGGGAATGCTGCTACCCTGGGTAAGCTGACTTTATTTGATACTACATGCTTGTTCCTCTGCCGATGGTGCCAGCCAAGGGTGACTGTCCCATGCAGAAGCTTGCCTTGTGGAGATACCTGAAGTTAGGGGACGATGATCCCAACATATATGCTCCATAGTTTAATACATTAGGATTTTTAGTGGGTCCTTTTCCCTTATTTCTAACTTTAATTAATGTTCCAATCATATGCTATTGGCTGTGCATCCTCCTCTAAATTCCTGAAATATATTCTCACAGTTTGTTGAGGATGAATTTTGTAAAAAGCTGGGAATTTCTGTTTGAAGCATACCCCAAATCATGTGTTTGATGCACTTTGCATAAAATACACAGAGTTTGGGAGTAAAATTGATTTTTTCTTGTTCTAAGTGTAGGTAATCTTGTCCCTCTTACAGATACAGCATACGTGTTCTATTGCTAAGCTCCAAAAAACCCAGCATTATTTCTTTCAGAGTGACAGTGACAAAATCTCTCCATTTGAAGCTGGAACTGTTTTCCTTTTATTGCACCTCTGTTTATTAAAGAGGGTGTTGAGGATTCTGCACCAGGCCTTTGCAACCAAGAGTCCTGGTGCAGCAAGGGGTGCATTCAAATGGTGAAAAACCAGTTCCTTGGCTGCGGCAATAATGATTCCACACAGCTTAACTGAAGATGGGTGCTGTGCATTGGAAGATACAACCCTGCCTGCAGCCATGAAATTTCCCAAGCAGGACTGGGATCCGAATGTGATTATGATGTGAGTCAGAATGTAATTATGAATGCAGGAGGGGGATGTGGGAGTGCAAACTGTGTTTGATATGGTAAAATCTTTGGTGTGCTGTAGTTCTCAGCCTGAAGTTCTGCACCCATTGAAGATTTCCAAAGTTAGAGCTTTGGAGTTGCTTTAATATAAAATATTTATTTTTACATTACAAAGAAAATAATGGCCTAGGAAAAAAAAAATCTACGGAAAGTGTTCACAAAACACCAGGATTAGGACTTTGAAAAATTGCATAGAAAATTGCTTTCAGGTCCACATTCTAGAGCCAAAGTGGCACCAGTTTTCAGATGTGACAAGCAATCACCATCTCCTCTTAGATGCTATAGGAGCTGCTGAGTGCTCAGTGTGTGTTTGAAAATGAGGCCACTGATTTAGGCTTCTGTGTAGGGACTTAATGGCCTGATCTGAGGCATCTGCTTCAGAAAGTTCTGACTGGATTCACATAAATTCCTTGAGTCAGAGTATATAATTTTGTATTTCTTGTGGCCAGTCAGAGACTTAACTCCGGTTTTGCATTTCATATGCTGAGATTGTTTATAGCCGAGGGAGGGAGGGAGATATTTTAAGCAGTGCTGTTTGGACTGATCAACCTCTTAAAACTGACTTGGTGTTTCTGTTCCTGTAAGCAGAGGGTAGTGAAAAACTGAGTGGATGCTTGATGTGACTTGGGGAGGGCTGACTCAGCAACATCCTCACTCTCACCCTTGCCAGGGAACAGAACTGGAGGCTCAGTGCTGCAGAGAGTCTAGTCCCACCACCTCGTCCAGCTACAGGTATGTCATTCCTGGTAGGAATTTGTCCAACCTGTTCTTACCAGCATCTGATGGCAGTGACTCCTCAGCTTCCCCAGGCAATCTCACTAGTGCTTTGCAGTGGCTTCTGTTAAAGAGCATCCACTCACCCCTTCTGATGTTCACTCTAACTCTTATTACTGACATCTTAAGTCATTATTTTTCCCCCTTCCTTTAGGGATATAATACTTAGATGATTCCTTCCTAGTTTTGGAAAGTCCTCCATGTATCTGACAGCAAGTTATGTTTTCATGCAGTCTTCTCCTCTGTGTGCAGGATGGTTGAAAGAATTATGACAAATACGTCATGTCACGTTTTCTATTCTTTTGACACTCTTGGCTCTCTCCAATTGGCCTGTAGCTTTGTACACACAGTATTTCAGCCAAGGTCTAAGGACTGCTGGGTTTGCTGTTATTGTTGCTCCATAGGGATTTCTTACAGATAGTGCATTTTATGGTTTGAGTCTTTTTGTAGCAACATAATTTTGACACATATTAATTTCATGATTTCTTACAAACATCCCAGAAGCTTTGCTGAGCCACTGCCTTTGGCCTTCCCAGTTTCATACACATGCTTATCTTTACTAGCTGTAGGCCACTGCGTTTTTCTTCACTAGATTCCAAACTGGGTTACATTTTTAAAACTGTTTGCTCTTCTGCTTTGTCAGAATCATGTTCATTCTATCTCTGTCTTCAAACTTCCTTAAAGTTTTTGTCATCTGCAGAATTAGTAAGCATGTTCTTTTCCATCATCCAGATCACTTATGAAAGTGTTCAAGTCACCCAAGACAGATCATCATGGAAAAGATCCTTTCAATTTGACAGTGAACCACTGATACTGCTCTCTGAGGATAGAGTTACTTCTGCACTGTAGGTCACCTATCCTTCTTTTTTTAATGATTATGTCTGCAAAGAAAGCCTTGCTGAAGGCAAAATAAATATCATTGCTCCTTTTTTAAAAAGAACGGAAGCATGAAATGATCGTGGATGCTTACGCAAGTTTTGTCCAGTCCTACTATCTGATACCATTAAAGCAGGGACAAACTTGATGGACAGGACAAGGTGGAAGAAACAGGCACAAGGGATTTTTCTTTCCATTATTTTCCTCTGAGTCCTGTGGGATTTGGACAACTTCAGCTTAGACAGAAGAATAAGTGCTCATCTTCGCCAGTGCATAGGTGAGACTATTTGTCTTGGTTCCTTAGGTGTAATCCTGCACTGCATCCTGTCCAGGCTGTCTGTACACAACTCCTGGGCACGGACGTGCTGCCTGGACATGCTCTTGGCATTGTCCTGCCAGCCTCGACCTACTAAACAAGGGCTGGACCTTGGGAGCTCAGCGCCACACCAGCAGCTTTAATTGCTTTCAGCCAGGATTTGAAGCGCAGCCAGAAAACGCACCAGCTCTTAAAGCTGCTGTCTCAGCAGGGCTGTATTGACTGGAGGTTTAATGAGGAGAATGTAGATGGACAGACACTGGAGAGTTGTTTTTAGACTTTTTGTGTGGTTTTAGCCCTTTTAGTGCCCACCATGGTAAGGTGGGCTTCTGCCCTGCCAGCCTGCAGCCTGAGCAAGACAGGGCGGGCTGAGGAAGAAATCTGGAGCAGGAGGGAGCCAGGTGATCCACCGTGGCCCCTCTTCAGGGTTGCACCAGCCTGCAGGGCAACTGTTATTGGAGAGAGCTTGGGCAATGGGAGCAAGCAAATGGCCTGGTGATGTGGAGGTATTGTCCCAAATAGGTTCTTTCACCCAGTGTGCAAGAAGCCAATCCACACAGAGAGTGGAGGTGTTTGATTTTCTGGGCAGAAAGGGGTGCTGAGTGGTAAATCCACAAAGCCAGCATGATGATTACCAAAACTTTTCACTGTTTATACGTTTCAGCAAACAAAAACATCAGCGTTCATTGGCTACAAGTTATCAAGTTCTCTTATTAATTAGGATTCTATTTTCTATTGGTTAATGATTCTCTCAGTTCTTATGCTAATTAGTCCTCACGCTCAGTCTTTCTCTTCTTTTGGGTTGGTGGTTTCTTGGGTCAGTGGTCCGTGGAATTGGTGGTCACCATCTCCCCCTCCCACAATTACCTGTTACCCACTTGGATCTGAATCACCACGTTGCTGAGGTGGCTTTATATCAGTTTCTTCCTTATCTTGGGCATTCTGCCAAATATCCTGGTGGCCTGTAAATTCTGCATTCTTTGTGTCCACTATCAGTGGAGAGTCCTCCTCTCCAAGCCTTATTAACCTCTCCCTAGGTCTGAGATCACTGAAACATGTGGAGCCCCTAAACCTTAACAAGGCAATTCTACCCAGAGGTAATTTGTCTGACACTTGGACATCACTTACATCTCGCTTGCCAGCTGTTGTCTGTTTCACGGATTAAACCTCCCCTCTTGTTGATTAGGCTTCAGAGTATACAAAGATCAAACATTAGAGAACATCCTTTCTTTAGAAAATTTTTACACGTTCCACATTTCGCAGCAGAGGGGCTGCGCTCGGGCTCCACGGCTGTGGGGACGGAGGGAGGGCCCGGCCTGCGGTGCCGCCAGGCAGCCTGTGTCACAGCAGGATGGCTTCTCCCACACTCCATGGCACAGCAGGAGAGGTGGCAGTGCTGGCTGACCTGGAGCTGGGCGAGGAGTGAACTCCCAGGGGCTTTCCCAGGTGTGGGAGCTGGGCGGTGTCTGCCTGCAAAATGGCTGTGCCAGGGCTTCGTGCTCGTGGACGTGCAATAAATATTCTAAAAAAGGACACAGGCACAGGACATACCGTAGTTTTAAGCACAAGATCTGTGTGTGAGGAAAATATGAGCCCATATTGCCTCATGCTAAATTTTTTAGGTCCAAAAAATTGCTGTTCTGAGGCGTTGGCAGCCCGAGCTGCCCCGAGGGCACAGCACTGACCTGCCCTTAGCTGGAGTGAAATGTGGGTTTTCCCAAGGCATTTCCAACCCATGTTCCCTGTCGGATAAGCAACCTTGAAGATCAGTAATGGCAGAGGAAGGGGAAATCCTGTGAACTGAGCCCCACCTATATGCAGAAAAGAAAATGCGTCCATGCGTCCTTGGATTTTGCCTGTGCTACGCAGCATCCCACATAAATTAGTGGTGAATCATAACACAATGACGAATTCCAGTCCCCATGACTACCTCTCTTCCCCTCCTTATCTGCTGGCTGCCGCCTTGCTTCGTGCTAAGCAGGTCACCAGACCGTAATAGTTCAGTGGTTCTTGCACAGATGACTTGAAAGTACGGGCTGGGGAAGGGAAAAAAAAAAGTGCTACTAAATATTAAAAGCATGTCATAACTCTAATGCTGTAATAAGAAGGTATTTCATGCCATAAATGTTAGTCGCCACTAATGGGAAGCATCCCATATAAATAACATTCCCATCTGGTTAAATATTTTCCACTGGAATGTAATTCCCAACTACACACTTTTTCCTGAAGCAGACACTCTCTCCTGCTTTGGCCTGATGCTTTGCCATGAGGGCATGTGGTCATTGATAGTACAGAGTGAGGCATGTTAAGCATTTAGTACCATATTCTTATCTTAGTTGATATTCATAACCCTCTGACTCTTTCATGGGGAGGGAAGCAGAAGGCAGAGCTATGAATTAAGAGCGCCTGTGTATATGAGGCATACAAAGAAAGTTTATTTCTAGTAGTTTCATCTTGCAAGGTATGATATAAGCTAAGCTGGATAAAATGCTACTTGTTTCTTCTCCTGACGCACTTGAGTCACCTTTGTGTTATCGGAGGGCAGATTTTCAGTGGAATTGAAGTGCAATAGTGGAACTAGCAATAATAATAATTCTTACTTTTATATTGTTTCAATAAGTGGTGCTGAGAACCTGTTCCTTGGTTCCCTCTCCTGTGCTTTCAGGGTGAGTTAGATGGATCTGACGTTCACAGCTTTGTTAATCACCAGAACCCCAGGTAAAAATAGGTGGATACTTTAAGTGCTGTAGGATTTTCTACTGAAACTCAATAGCACTCTGGATGTTTTTCTTAGCTCTTGTACTGTGTCTGTGCACTGTAGTAGTTTCATCTTTGCAGCATAAACGTGTCTGCAACCACATTGAGATGGAGCAGGAAACAAGGCTTATGTTTGAAGGTGCAACAATGGGTTTTGTTATGTTTGGCAATTTAATCTCAACCCATTTTATTTGGCTTATTGTGAGTGGTAAATACAGTCCTTGAAAGTGCAGTATTTCAAGCTATGCAGAAGGAAGAGGTGCTGTAAGGAGCATGATGGTCTTCAGTGCATCATACCACTCTTTTTCAGGGAAGGACAAAGGACATCTTGTTTGTTTACTCTTAATTGTGTTCCTTTCTTTAACATCAGGGACACAGTTACATTCACTTGATATTTTCACTTCGAGTTGCTGTTCTCATAGCAGGAAGAAAGAAGTGTTTTGGAAACAGTCAGTTTCAAATGGTGGGATTGTTAGAGATTGACGGGCTAAACTGTTGCAGAAGAAGATGGTCTTTGAGTTTTTTTTCATTAAATATTCTTTTTGACACTAAAATAAATTGCATAGTCTGATTTCTGCCATGTATATTCAGAACACTCTTCTCCCTAAGTAGAAAAAAGGCAAGATAAAATAGGAAAGCTCTGTGCTCTGCCTTCTGGGGAGCAGCTAAGAAATCTCAATGGCTGTTACAAGTTTCTTCAATGTTAGTTGGTGTTACGGGGCACTGTTTGTCAGGTGATATTCTCATTGTCATAAATGTGATAAGCCCCCGCCAGAATTTGGCTGGCATCTAGGTGCATGGACCCAGCTCAAACTGAGTGGGATTGCTCGTTAAATGCTGGTTGGAATTCCCACCAGGAAATTCAAGAAAATTAAACCAAACTACCTGGTGCCTAATAAGCTAATTTTCTACACTTGCAAACACAAATCAATTGGCTTAACAAGCAACAGATTATTAAATGGAATTGAGTTCCCCTTGCTGGTACTGCTTTCTGCCCACCTGCTTCCCACAGCAGATGCTTGTCTTTGGTTTTCCCATAGATGGAGCATTTTTGCTTGCCTGAAGCCCACAGAGTACCCGTAAATGCTGATCTTCACCCAGTGGGAGATGTTGCCACTTCAGGTGCTCACCAATGTGGGCAAAGGCTGCCTGATCAGAACCCTGAGTTGTGTGAGATAGGGAAATTCATGATCTCCTGGCCTTTTTTGGGTCTCCACTAGTAACCACTTCCATATTGCATAACTTCATTTGCACAAAGTGTTTGGCCAGTACCCGTGATGAGAGCTGACTCGTAACTCTAAAGCACTGGAAAATACTGCAGGCCTAGTCCATGCATTGTTTATTGCATTCCTTACATTGAATCTGCGTGACATAAATTTGTTCCTGGATATGCAAACTCTGCTGTGGTTGTAGCTGTTTTAGTTCCAGGGAATGTGTATTTTGGAGGGAAAGATTTATATATCAGGCATGTCTTTGAATCATGGAGCACTACCATATTAATAGTTCTAGGTTTTAATATTGCTGTGACAGTTTGCTGAAAACAGATGCATACATTCTCACAAACGTGGATACCTGAACACTACCCTCTAAGCTGAGGGAACTATTTTTGCTCTATGTTCATGCATTTTGGCATCATGAGCAGCAGCACTGACCACAACTGATGTCACAGAGTCCATGGCTAACAACCAGGAAAGAAAAATCAGTGTTTTCACAGCCTTGTAATGCCCTATATATTTGTGTAATAGATTGAGTGTCATGCAAAGTTTGAAACTGCACTTAGCTTTTCTCAGCTCCCCTGATCTGTCTCATAGCTGCAGTATATGGTTCTCTCAGCTGCTGTTGCTGCCTCTCTAATCTGCACTTTGGTTTTGTAGGCATTTCTTATCTGCTGGCTGTGGTCTGTTTGACACGTCCAGCTATGAAAGGAAAAACAGACTGCTGAGAACTTGTGTGATACTTCTGCCGCAGCATAAAGGAACTTTATGTTCCTTGCAAACTTGCCATATGCATCCAAAACTGTGTGTCTAAAAAAATTCTTATAAGCACCAAATTATTAAATGCCAGTGTTACCCTAATTCATTTTGTGCTCAGTCTTCAGTGGGTATGAGCTGATGTATCTGTCTTGTATCTGTGGAGCTATGTGTGTTGTTGCAGAAAAATTCAGAGCTGTGTAGTTCCCGGAGCTTTGTGATGACCTGTTTTTACTAAATCTGCTCATGATGATTAATCTTTTTGCCTGTATGTCTGAATTGTAAGGGCTGACACTGAATTCCCTAAAGCTCAGGCTGGTTTTTTTTAGTGTATAAGTTTATTTTACTGTGTGCAAATTACAATTATTTTACCAATTACAATCACACAAGCAGGTTTAAAATTTGTCTTATTTGGTTTGCTTCTGGCTCCATTTGGGAAGCCAACTACCAATGCTCGCTCTGACTACCATTTTGTCTTCTGACCTGAAAAAGCTGGTGCAAAAGAAAATAAGTTGCTTCTGCTTTGCCTCCTGCTTTCCTGTGGTGTCAATGACAGAAACCTGCTCCTTTAGTGGCATAAGGCTACGGGTAAGTGTGTTGCTGGAGCTGTGATATACGTAACCAGCTGTTCGTCTTCTCTAAGTGGGGAAGAAAATCACCCAGAGGAGCAATGGCTGTCCCTAAGGCAGCAGCTGATGTGGATTTATGAGCCTGTAGCAGGCATAATCAACCTGTTTACTTTTCCCAAAGCAGGAAATGAAACTCTCCTGTGGGAACAGACGTTCTGTACCCTTAAGCAAAATACCTCTTTCTTCCTGGGTGATTCTACTAGATGGGAGTCAAAAGCTGGCTGTTGTGCTGCTTCAGCTGTGGGAAACATATTTACCTGCTTGTGGAACAAGACCTGCTGAGGATGCTCAGGGCTTTATATCACCTGGCAGGTATCGCAGTCTATCCTAAAACTTCGGAAATAGCTTTCTAATGGATACTTGCCTGCCTGGGGAAAAGACAGTACTCATCCTTTCTTTCTCATTACTTTAGGCTCTAAGCTAGTGCTAGTTTTTCTGAAATGGTGCTGCTTTCCCCTGTGAGCTGACCCTCGTCAGCAATGAACCTTTTCGGTGCTCCCCACGTAGGTGGCAGTGTTCAGTGCCGTAGAGCCTGGGGGCTGGTTAGAGAGAGCACGCTATGGCAAATAGTGCACAAGTGAGCTGTGCTGTTCCTATTCTGGCGCTTTCTCCTTTGAATTGTTTGAGGAGCAGGGCAGGGCGGGAGGTGA
This sequence comes from Cephalopterus ornatus, assembly GCA_013396775.1. Classification (NCBI taxonomy): domain Eukaryota; kingdom Metazoa; phylum Chordata; class Aves; order Passeriformes; family Cotingidae; genus Cephalopterus; species Cephalopterus ornatus. The sequence continues at coordinate 18,889 of VZRE01014807.1, forward strand.
GCCAGGACTCAGGAAAGTGTGCGTGCCTAGCAGTGGCCCTAGAGAGGGAAATCTCCTTTACCTCTCATGAGACTCGGGAACACAGGAACTGTTCTGAGAGCAACGTCGTCTGTGCCTCTGATTGTTTGGATGCTCGCTTATCGCTGTGAGGCAAGTGCCTGGATGCAATCCTCTCGAGGGAAACCTGTTGTTGTTTCCACTATTTACTCTTTATTGTGGTAGTATCTGAGAACCACAGTCACGGTTCAGAGCCCTCGTGTGAAGGGAATTGGTTATGAGCAGGATTGGGATGAAAGGGGACGTTTCCTCAGGGACTGGTTGAAGTTTGGTATTTTTCTCAAGGTTTATGGAAAAATACATTAGCTCCTGAATGAATGTCAGAGCTGTTGCTATTTATGGCCAACCTGAGCAATGTAACTCCTTTCAGCATTTTACTTCAGGATGTGAGCAGCAGAAAGCTGAGTCCTGGGAAGAGGAGTTTGTAAGCCAAGATCCAAAAGTGTTGCTGCATTCAGGTGGCACATTTTGGTGGCAAATTCTGGCATTTTTAGGCTGTACCTGTGGCTTCAGAAAATACTGAAGTAAAACACAGGTTTGAGAAGACGTGGAAGTCATCTTCAAGGGGGGAACTATTTGCTATCTGTCAGAAGATCTAGTAGAGAGTGTGTTTAAACATTTGCATGGTGCAGAGTAAGGAAGTTAGTAAATGCCTGTAGAAACTTTCATTGTTTTCTGTTAAGTGTGACCTTTTCTTACCCTTCTTTTTCTGTTTTATTTTGTTGGCTGAGTTTGGTTTTGCTTTTTTATTATTTTTATCAGAAGAAACTCCTTGGGAGTTACTGTAGATCTACTTCAAAACTTCTTTGTAAAGCACTGGGATTTTTTGCTTGTCTAATTCATACTGAGAAGCAGCGTAGTCCACAGGGAGCACCATTAATTTCAAGGAACCAATCAGCTATAATAAGGCTGATTAGTTGAGATTATTAGGTGGGAGTTTTTGCAATATTGAAAGTGCCAAGCTATTACCAAATTTTGCACTGATTTTTCCAATTGTCATGTTTTTTGACAATTGTTGGCTGCAAAAGGAAATGAGTATTCATGTTCCTTCTTTTGCTGCCTCTTTGTTTTAGAGAGAGAGAAGTAATTCATTATCTCACGGATAGAAAACAATTAAAGTGTTGTGTCTTTCATGACTGACTGATAATGGAGCAATGAAGCGGCATCTCAGACCTGCAGTTCTTACTGGAGTTCTCAGAAGGGAGCGGGGAGTACTGTGTGCAGCTGAGCTGGCATAAGAAATGTCTCATTTGTCATGTGCTGGGGGTGATTGAAATCTCCCTGTAAGCTACTCTATTGGGTATGCTTATGCACTACTGAAAAAATGCAGGCAGTAGAAGAAAATACCACTGCGAGCACAGCCTGAATATAGTAATACTTAACTTGTAGGCAGAGCTCCACTTATCTGGCTGAGAGCCAGCTTTTTTATGATACAGGCATCAGTGTTTGTTTAATGTGGCCCTTATCAAATCCAAAAGCTAATATTTGAGTTAGTCCTCTCTGAAGATAAACAGAAACTGTTTGAGTGAGAATTAAGATATTGTATATCATACTCCTCAGAACTTGGTACTTTACCTTGAATCCGAAGAAATGCCTTGCAGATGTGTATTCAATCTGTGTTCAGAGAAAGTTCTCTCAAAAGCTGGTTTACGTAGTTTAAGTATTTGGGGAGGTTATAGCAAAGAGCGAGATCTTGGTTTTAATCAAAGGCAAAGCATTCTGGAGTTGATTTGAATCCATCAACTGGCTTTTCAGGTCAAGCGTTTAGTCCTGAGGTGCTAAAGAGACCTTCTTTTGGAGAAGTTCAAACAGGGCTTCTGTACTCCTACGAAGAAGAATTCTGCAATCCCAGCCTGGCTGTGCAAGGGAGTCTGGTCCACTCTCTTCTCTGCTACACAGCACAGACAGAGCTTATACAGCAACCTTGGCTTCAGTGCATTCATTCCAAAACTGCATCCACATATACAGAAGTAGAATTAATCCTCCCCACCATTACCTCTCACTTAGTTTAACCACTGATGATTTTGTTTCTGAAAATGGCACTTCTGACTATGTTACATACAAACTCAGTCAGATTTGAAGACAAGCAGCAGCATAAAGACTCTTACTATCTGGTCAGGACAAATGTAAAAAAATCAAAGGTAAAACAAAGGATTCCAGGATGTCATTGCTGGTGGATGTCAGAACCCCACCTTCCCCCCATCACCAACCCCTAAAAAAAAAAAAAAATTGTAGTTAAGTGGCTGCAAATTTTAACATAAGTTAGTAGAAGCCTGTGAAAAACAATCTGATGATGCAAATCATGGTAGTACTGGTAGTGAAATATGGACGGAAATAAAAGGAAAAAACTTAGAAGGCACTTGCCACAGTAATGCAACTGGGGAAAGGAACAACAGCAAACAATCACTGTGTTAAATCCAGTTAAGAATGAAACTGTGAGATATATATATATATACACACACACTAAATGTAGTATGTTTTTCTTTACTAGGCAGTATTCATGTAGCATTCAAAGCTCAATGTGAAAATCCGAAAATGTCATGATGCTTTGAAAAGAGGATTATTGTGCAAAAAGAAATTTCTGCTAGTGAGGAAAAAAGCATTTCTTACTAAGGGCAAGCTTTAACTATTGAGATAAGAACAATAGCAACTGTTAATGCTGATAATCATGAACATTTGAGGTTTTCAGGTTCTTGCCAGGCTCTCCACATGCTTTGTCAAGTTAAATGCTGGGAGGAAGCAATGTAGCTGGAACTTGCTGGAATGCAGTAGGTGGAGAAGAGGAAACCTTATTTCCTGACAAATAACTTTTTCAGCTAATGCTTTTTTTGCAGTATTTGGCCACCTGCACTATTAAGTGAAAATAGTATGTGGAGAAAGATGGCAGAACTCACTGAATAATATATAATCTTAAAGAATAAAATGTCTCCATCGAGGGATAACAGCAGTAGGCTAAAGTCTCATCATTACCTACATAAAGTTATTATTCTGTGTAAGTTTCTTGAATTCTGTGGATCGCAGGAATGTCAGAAAAGCATCTTTTTACTGCTTCCACTTCAAAGTTCCTGTTGTCATCTGGGTGGCAGAGCTATGGCAGGAGAACTGCTGCTGGTGATAAATGTGACTGTGAGCTTTGCCCAGGGTCCCAGTGGATGGGGCCCTGTGTCACGGAGAGGCGGGCGCATGCCTTGTTGCTGAGTCCAGCAACAGGCATTATTTCATGCTACTTTTCCCAGAGGATTTAGGCAAGAAGAAAACCCCTGCAGAGTTTAGCTGATCTCTTCTTTACTCTCATATTGGGCCTTGTACAAAGAAAGTGAGAGCAGACACCAAGTGCTGTACTGTAGCGGGATGATTTGGATTTATAGAACCAAAATAATCTTTCAGGTTGCTCCAGTAGGATGACATCAGAGAGGGATTTTTGCCATGATTTCTGCTATAACAAGCAAATCAACTGGGTTCTGAGTTAATATTTTTGTTTCTGGCTTCAGTATTTATTACAGGTAAAAGATTTACCAGATTTTTTTTATTTTAAATTATAGTCCGAAGACTTATTTTAGTCTATTACTTGAAGTAGATTAGGCATTAACGGAGCAACAGCGGATTAATACCCCCTGCAACTGCACTGCTCATGCAGGCACAACTCTCTGTCTGTGTTGCCCAAGTGTATTGTACAGGCAGAGATGATCTCACCCTGTCTGCATTTTGGGCTGACCAGGCACCATATGGATGCAGTTAGTGCAGTGCCCTGTTTGAGCTAGTAAAAGACGTGGCATATTAGCTTGGGGCAACATCTGACATTTAACATGTCTTCCAGTTGGCTTGAAGCACGGGCAGAGAGAGCTTGTGTCTGTCTCAGGGTGAATGTTGCCTCTGCCTGAAAAATATTGCGCAAAACTCTGTGTGAAAGACTTGCAAAGTGGTTTTGTGAAATTGTTATAAAGTGAAACACTCTCAGTAATATGGAATTACTCCTATTAGAGCTGCAGATTGAGTAGGTCGTATATGATCGAGAAGCACCAATTCAAGTTCTCTTGTCCCTGATTTTCTATAAACACTGATTTTGTTAGTCTCTCGCTGCTGGCATACATTTTGACTACTGTCTCATGATGCAAAAGGGGACTGTCTGAAATTGTTTAGTTTTCAGGCTGGGTGCTGAATACTGTGATAGCATAGGCATTTTAAGAAATATCAGGAGGAAAACTTCTGAGGAACTTTATCTTTATTAGTTTATAGAATGAGTGATAGGTGTGAAGATGTCCTCAGAATTAATGAGATTTGGATGCCAAATATTTTTTAGCACATTAATCCTTGTACTAAATGGTAAGGATGGATATGCGGGTGCTGTATATAGAGGTACACGTGTGACAAGAATTCATAGTAGAGCCTTTCATATTGTCAGAGTTATGTAGAAAGCTGGAGAGTTTCTGGAAAAGTACAAGAAAATGCCAGGAAACAATGTAGGAGATGTGGAACAGGGGAAAGCTGCTTCTGGTTTGAGGAATGCATGGTGAGAAGGGGACTTGGGCAGGTCTGTTCTGGAGTCAGAGCAGAACCTGGCTTCCACTGTGTGAAGTGGCAGAAAGGCACCACTAAATAAAGAAACAGAGGAAAGCCAGAAAGAACAAGCTGTTTCTCAGCAGATACATGAGAATGGAGCAACTCCCACGGGAGGCCAAGCATGAAGGAGAAATGGTCCAGCCAGCATGGCTGCCTCATGTCTTAATATAGCAGACTTCTTGGCAAAGCAAAGAGGTGAGGCCTGGTGGAGGAGGAGAGCTGGGTTTGCTTTCCCAAAAACCTGTTTGCAATAGCAAAGCAATCCCACTGGCTCTCTTACAGCGAAACATGAGGATTCAATGATCTGTCAGTGAAATCCGGCTGTTGGAGGTGTGTTCCTCAGTGCTTCTAGCAGATCCTGCCTGCTCCTCATTTGCAGGAGGTCATTGGGGAATTAGCTAAATGTCTGGACAGGGGGAGTTAACATCCTGGTGTTAGCCATATCTCTCCTCTTCCCCCATCCCAACGTCTCTCCCCCAAGCCTGGTTGGAAGCAGGTAGACATGGCAAATGTGTAGTGATCTGTGAACTTGTGCTACAGACCTGGGAAGGTTCTGTTCCCAGCATGGCCTTCTGCAGGCTCAGGCTGAGCTATTTTGATGTGTGTAAGATGTTGCTTTTGCCTATTCCTGAATACCTTTGCTCATACAAAATAAACAAACAAACCATCTAAGCAAAACAAAAAGCATTGACAACATTGCACAGTAAAAGTCACTTCTAGCTGTAAATCCTGGGCACTGCCTCTGCAATTGGTAGGAAGAAAGAAGATAAATATTGTGCTCTTTGCTCACTGACTTCGGTCACTATGTCTCTTACATGGCAGCTGTTGCACAGTAACTTCAGATTCCCTACGCTCATTTCCATCCTTTTGAGCTATAGACCTTATTGACTCTTGTTTTTCCTTTTCCCCCAGTTTTTGTTGGTGCCTCTTGGTTCTGTCCCATCCTTCCTTTTGAGGCCTTTGTTCTGGGCACTCTGCCAGTGTTTCTCAGTAGCCTTTCAGCTCCTTCCTCCAGTTCCCCACCCTTCCTATTCACTCCTTCCCTTACACCTTCCTTCTCTCATGCACATCCCACTATTCCATTTCTTATCCACATTTCCCTATTTTTTCCTCCTCCCACACACTTCTTGTCTTAATGTCTCCCTCCACTCCTAGCTGGATGTCAACTATTGTATCATTAAGAAGTAATAGGAACTGATTTCAAGAAAACCCTGATGGATTGTTTTTTAGGATTAGATTTGTAGGATCCTATGCTTTTTAGCAAAAGAATTTACAGCCACTCCAAAATCTATTAAACCATTTCCAGGTTCTCACCTTATTTGAAACTGGATGTCATATATATTACATATCTATGTCATACATGGTGTTTAAGAGCTACTGCATAATATGATCTTGTTTTAATCGAGACCTCCATGCTGCTCAGCCTAACCCACAAATGCATACTTCCATGTCCTGCAGCTTGCCTTCCCTTTGGAGAAGGGTGCAGCGGCATGCAGAGGACACAAGCATTCTTCTAAAGAGCTTATGCCTGAACATGCCAACACAAAACCCCTTCTTTTCAAATTTACCTAGGACCTATTGACACAGGTCTTACATGACGTGTCATCTCTTAGCGTTTTCAGTCGTAACCTGATCTCTGACTTTCCATCTCCAGCCATCATCAACAGTACAAGGGTAAACCTTGAAGGGAAATGAAGGTTATTTAGAAGAAGTCACACAGTGCGTACAGCTTTCACTGTGATCGTGTGGAAGTGACAATTTACTCTGCAGTTGCAGATAACTTCTGTTTACCACTACTCAGATGTTCTCACTGCCCCTTTTTCGGTGTCTCACAGCGCTGTGTTGAGTTGTAATGATTCAGGGACCAGGAGGCTGGTTAATGCAGCTCATGTCATCACCCTCACGGGGCTCGTTTGCCTACAGGCATGTCAGAAGGAACAAGTAATATAAGGGCATATATTACTGTAGTTGGCAGCGTACTGAAAAGATGCTGAAACTCCCTTTAAATGAATAGTGTAGGACATCAGGAGCTAAGTAGCTGAGAAATAAGATAAATTTGCTTGAATGGTGGTGTGTTTCTGCAGTTAGGCTGTGTCTGGTACTTGATCTAAATGAGTATGCGTACGAGGTGTGCAGCGTAGACATCCCTTGTGTGCTATTTGTTCCTAACACCGTCTTGCACATTTTCAGTATCCATCACAGTTCATATCACCCGCACTTCTACACAGCCTAGGCCTAATGGGAGGGAGTAAAGAAGACAAAGCCAAGTCTCCTCGCTGAAGCTGATGGCATGGGGGTTACAATGGCCTTCTGCTCCCTACGTTCAGGAATTTGAAGGTTCAGGGTTTTTTTCTGCAAACCTTTAGGGAGGAGCAGACAAGTCTGTACCATGACTGATACTATGTTAGTTGATGTTCTGCTCTTTCACTGTGTGCCTGCACAAGCCTGAGCCTGTATGTGCAATTTCATACTGGCAAGGTGAGAGCGAACCATGTATCCTTTCTGTTGGTGCAGTCTGGGCTTGGTTTAGCTGTTGGGGATCACATTGCAGAGCAGGAGGAGATGCAAGCTTGTCCTCTCTCTCTATTTTGGATTATGACTATTGACTGATGGTGTGTGTCCTTGGGTTTGCTAATTCTCCTGCAACAGGCACTACAGGTTTTCTGGGGACTTCGCACCAGTATTCAGTAGACTGTGTTGTAAGAGAAATGTAGGACACAGCCACACACACACACGAAATCATGCAATCTCTTATGATGATCTGGTGTGATCATCTGCTGAGATATTCCACGGATCTGCAGGGACAAGTTGTTCCAAGGCCAGATTTTCACTGAAGGGAGTAAAGAGTATCACTGTTATTACTGAATTTGGACAGTTTCTTGTGTTCAGTGGGAGAGGAAATGTTGGAGAGATTAAAGCTGTTCACTGGCAGAGGAGCAATGCTAGTGTGCAAGCTTTCTGCCACCCAGTATAATACAGTTTCCAGTTTGGATCAATTCCAGCTGTCAGATCCCAATTTACTAAGCATGTTGGGAAGGACACAAGTTTTCTTTTAGAAGGTCAGTCTTATTTAGGGTTATTGAAGGAGAGTAAACCTGTTCCACCTTTATGATGAAAACATTGCTGTGGAGTTTTTAGGAGCCACATGGTTATAAAGAATAACAGATGTTTGATACTTCGCGTAGTGTTTAGCCCAGACGGAGAAAGAGAAATAGTGGGTCTATTCTTTCTGCCTTGGTGTTCAAATGAAGGAGAATCAAAGCTGTTACACCAGAGCTATATATCAGCTAACATATTTTAGGAACTGTGGAATGATCATAATTACAAAAAAGTCCTCCAGAGAGAAATTATGACTCATAGTTTATGCTCTCTTTAGTGTTGCTATGGAAAAAGAGGTTAGTGCCAATGGTCATACAGCAATATTAATCTCTGATCTGAAAGAAAAATAAATAACAATCTCTAGCTTAACCTAAAGCAGATTTATTCTCAGTTACTGCAGCACACTCCATTAAAGGGGATAACTGTGTAAGAAAAATTAAAGATGACATTGATAATCAGTTCTCAACATGCAGTTAGAGAGAGTTCCTTATTTGAATTAGTGTGTACTTCAGACTCACAAAAATGACTCGGTGGAGTGAGAGGAAGGGAAAAAAGACATTTTGATCAAAAGAAGGGCAGGAAAGATCAGCCACCACCGGCAGCTGCAAGCATGCTGATTAAAATTTCTTTGTGCATGTAGTTAGACTCAGCCTGGGGTGGATGCTGGTTCAAATGCAGATCCTGAAACAAAGCCGTGGCAACGGGCAGTTAAGAGTGGTGGAAAGTGGCTATCAGCCTTTTTCCGTTTATTTGGGAAAGCAAGGGCTGTGAGTCAGAGCGCGGTGGATACTTACGTGCTGAGTCAGCACCCTCCGGGCTGCTCTGGCAGTTGTTTGCTGCCCGTTGTTTAGTTGCCTGGGCAAAACTCTGACCAGGACCGGGGCCAAACAGCTGCGTGCTTGATTTGCTTTGCTATGGGTGAATCTTTTTCTTTGCCTGCAGTGACTCCCGACACCTTCCTCTTGACACGCAGAGTGGGTCACAGTAAAACTTTTCCACCTGCATACCTGACTTTGTTTTCAGGAGCTGGAGCTACGCTTGCTCCATCATATGCAGCTGCTGACAGCAAAGACCTTGCAGTCTGAACTTAGCTTGAAATTTTGCTCACAATGCACCCTGCAAAGCCTTGCTTTCTGCCACACTGCTGTATCTGCTGTGCTGATGGCAGTAAAACTTTTTTGTTCTGTTGATGAGCTAAGCAGATTGGACTGGGGAGATACACAGATCTCACGTCCTGCATCTATGCACACAGCTCTTACTGATGGTCACAGGAGTTGTACATGTGGCCCAAAACCACTGTACAGCTCAGAGAGTCCTTTCAGCCAGTTGTAGGCTTTTCATTGATTTTGAGGGTTGGGTTGGCCCCTTGTGAACAGTTTGCCCTCTAACAAATTGCCATTACTTCACTAATTCTTCTGAGCTTACCTCTTTTTCAAGTGTGTGACTATCAGTCATCAGTCGTGTAGCTGTTTGGCATTACAGCCAACAACAAAGGGTTTTCATTGCATCAGTGTAAAGGGCTATCAGGTACGTTTTGCCTTCTGATCCTTTTCCTCTTCCCTTTCTTCTGTCTGTTAGAGACAGAACATGCTTCAGTCAGACCTGCATTCTCTTATTTGACAGTGAAATGGTCCAGAAAACCCATATCTGTGCCTTTTCACGGAGGAGCTGGCTCGTGCATTAGCATGTGGGGGTCAACGAGATGCTCTTTGCTCTTTCCCCTAAAAGGGCACAGAAATGTCAGCTAGTTTTCTGTCATTGAAAATGGAAGTATCAGCAGCTGCTGAGTGCTGCTAGTTTAAATATTTATACCGTAAGGGCTTTATCACGCCCTTTTTCTTTGTGCAAAGCTCCTGCCGAGTGGAGGTGAAACTCTGAATCTGTGCAAGAGCTAACAGGTCATGTCTTCCAAGGAATAATGGTACAAGTGGAGCTCACTGTTATTGTGCCAGGAAGCATAAACAATCAAGCTTTTAAAAAAATAATTATGTAGACAAACCTGTCAGCACAATCATGGAATACCCGTGCACATGCTTGACATGCACCATGACAAGATCCAGGCACATACTTGAGATACTTGAAAGAATACAGTGCTGCTCGTTCCATGTTCTGTCTCTCTGAAACAGTAAGTTTTGCTGACTGATGTTTTCAGTCAGGTCTTGAGACTGGAAGGCAAGGAGAAGAAACAACTTGGGGGGACATCTTGGGGTCCTGAGCTTGCTTCCTCCTCTGGTTTATAAGATAGCACAAAAGCAGACATTCATGAGTTGAGTAAACATTTTTCTCTCTTGCAAAGCATGCTTTCTTTTGTTTGTTAGGATTACAGACCCACCTGTCCTTGTACATGTGCAATTGTGATGGAGAAAACATTTAATTCTAGTCCTGCAACTGATGGCTGTGTGTGTACTGTGTTCTGAAGTGGATATTTGAGTTAATTCTCACAGATGCTCAGTATCTGCATTTCCAATGGTTTTACTGGATAGCATTGTAATGCTCTTAGAACACTGTGCCTGGAATTCATTTCAGCATCTCTGAAAGTGGATAAAGCAAGGCCAGGGGTATTGTTTGAATTAAAGCTTAGCAGGACAAACAAACGGGGCATATCTGAAAGCGAAATGTAAACATGATGCCGGAGTTCCTGGTTAGCGCTTGGTGGCTGTGGGAGGTTGACAGCTGCTACGTAAAGGTTAAACGTGATTTCTTTGGTCTGTCAGTAAAATTAATCCTGCTAAAGACTGTGTGGCACTCTAGAAGACATGAGTTTATCTGTGTGCATAAACAGAATATAGACTTCAATATAAACATGCTTTTAGGACTATTTAAAGTATTAGGAGTATACTGCAGTCCATTAAAAAATGCAGATGGAGCTAGATTTTGGAAAGTGTCTGACTACATTTAGATGGGCTAGAAATCTGATAAGTATCTGGAAAGTAAAGCACTGGTGTTTGCATTGCTAAATAACAGCACAGAATGAGAAAGAAAATGGTATAGGTACAATGGGGACATGAACTGAAGTAATAAATGCTTGACCTTTAAATTTCATCTTTGCCAGCTTTTCAGACTCCTGCTCCCAAACACTGACATGGCTGTGTTTTATATTATGCTTTTATTTGTCATATTTGTAGTTAGTTACAAGTAAAAATTATTGAAATCCATTGTAGTTAATACAAAATAAAAACATAGCTGCACGAGTTATACCATGGTTTTTCTTAGAAACAGTATCTCCTATATGATACCATAGACTTAAGAGCTTAACTCTTAATAGTACTCGCCTACACTAAGCTCTTACTGACTAACTTCCAGTGTGATTTACTGGTTACAGATATAACCCCTGCGGAGTAATACCTGTAAATTATTTCCTAATGGTATTTCTGCTGTAGCTTTCATTTCCCCTGTAATTCGTGATTCTAAATACAAGTTGAAGGAAGCAACTTTTTAGTGCAATGTTAAGTATCAGTAGAATTTTTATATATGTAAAAAAATAAAAATAACCCACTGCATAAACAAGCAAGGATGTAAGGTAACTTGTGGGTATTGTGCTTCCCTTTCCTCCCTTCCCCCTTACCTTTGTTAAGTGACAGGAATGAACATTCATAGTGAACAAACTACCTTGCAACTTCTCATTTTCAATTACTCTTGAAAAATTACAGACTAGTAATTTTGAGAGTAGGTAGGTGACTTTGATGAAAGTTATTAGCAGAGAATCAAATCTTGTGGCTCTGCAGACTCATACTTACGTAAACTCATCCCTGCCATGAAGTTCAATCCGTAAGACGTTGTTCCCTTTAGACATGCTTGAAAGGGTATTTCACCTTTTTGAAATGATTGTCCTTACATCCCTGTAATTATCTAACTCTTCTGTGTAGATATAGCTCTATATATGAAATAATTTGTAAAAAGATAAATTATGCTATTTTCAAAATACTCTGAGATACAAAGTTGTGCAGGTGCCCAGTTGGATAGTATATTGCTAAAAAGACTAAGAATTAACTAGTGTTATCAGAGTATATATACTTTAAGCTGGGAGCATAGATTTAATATTGTGAGGGCTTATTTTTGCTTTTTTACATTTCATAGCATTTCATACTTTCTTCAGACTATCTTCATGTTTTATCAAACTCCTATTTTTTTCTTTTCAATTTCTGAACCCTTAAAGGTACAGCAACTGATCACACATTCATGCTTGTCATTAATATATTTCCATAACTCTGGTAGACTGAAAAATATCTTTTTGTTTCCACCTAAACACAGTAATTTCTTCTAAGTGAGTAGAGAGAGACTGCTGGCAAAAATTTTTCCCCCACTGGATGGAACAAAATTTTTTGCTTCGCCCTCTAAGTACTCTGCTCTTTTAGTCCTACAGTGCTGTGGAGCAAAGTCCCAAACAAACTACACATGTGTGCACAGTTACTGAGGCTGTCAGTATACATGGAGCATGGCAAGGAAACTGAAATCAAATGTTCTCGTTGGTATTTCTACATTTACATACAAAACTACTCACAGTGCCGTGAAATACTAAGGGAGGAAAAGAGAACAGAAATGTTTAGATTTTGACTACCCTCCATGCATTCCTCTGACCTTAACTCTAAGAAAGCCAGCTGACCAGCTTGCTTCTACTAGACATACTCTCTTCCCGTTAGTCTCTTACACCGGTTGGCAGCATCTCTAAATTCATAAACACCGGTGACTCGGTCTAAAGCAGAGCAACATTGACTTTGTTTACTCTGCATTCCAACACGATGCAATAAATTATCACTGCAGAGAAAAGGATGGAAGAGGTGTAATTGCTGCTGCTGCCTGTGTAGCTGAAACTAGTTATTAGCCTCAGTAAAACCGTGCATATCTGGAAGGCGAAGGAGGGCTCAGGATGATTACGCTGTGTGGTCTACCTGCAGGACAGCTGCTTGGGCCTTTTCTTCATCAGATTGTTCCATTTCCCCGCTAAATGGGTTGTTTCTTTCATCATACAGTTTCTGGCTAGAAACTTCTAGAGGCATCCCATACTCTTCATCATCATCTTCAACAATGGACAGCTCGATGTTGTTGTTCATCATGGCTTTCCCCTCCGTTCTGGCTTCCTGCTCTAGAGAATCGACCACTGCTTTGCCCTCCTCGGTCAGCGAGGTGGTGGGTGTCATATCCGAGTGCATGTCAGCGAAGGACACTTCATCCTCATTCTCAGCTTGGTCATTGCTTGCAGTTTCCGATGGTCTGTCCTCGGCTTCCGCAGGGCTTTCTCCTTCGCGGCCTTTCTTCGTGTTGAATGTGAGGGGAGATACTTTGAAACCCGAACTCTTTGAAGAAGAGGACTTCTGATGATGTACAGTAAGTGATTTCTTGATCTTTTCTCTCCGTTCAGGTGACACAATCTTTGTGCTGATCTTGTTCATCTTCTTCTCGATGTTTTGGCGGGAAAAAGCTTTCTTGAGGCTGTCTACCTTCTTGAGGCTGGACCTTTTAAGTTTCTCAGCTCTTGATTCTTCTGTTTTCTCCTCTGCACTGTCATCCACATCGTCTTCCTCATGAAACATTTCATCATCTGAACCCAATTCCACCGTATGCAAGGTTTCTTCCAGTGTTTTGTTCTCATCCACAGGCTCCTCTTTCCCTTCTGTAATGCTGGGAATAGGCTCTTTTGCAAAAACACTGGCAGGGATCTCATTTTCCTCCTGAAAATATTGACAGTATCTGAGTTTTATAGTTCTTGGGACTCAAACTTAAAAACCAAAGCACAACCCTGAACAGTAGCTTCCCCCTCCCCAATGATGAGATGAAGAAAGCTGAACATTTCTTGTTACTTCAGTATATTTAACCAGTAGCAAGCCACTCAGAGCCCACCGAATCATTATATGGTAAAGTTTAAGACTAATGAGCTGTGAGATTTCTCTTTCAGAGTGACTTGGAATGCATGCAGGATAGAAATCCCATTCTTTGTCATTTAGATACTCTTTAGTAAGAGTTTAGCTGTAAAGCTGTACACCTGTCCCTGGGAAGAAAATAAAGTATGGTGGCTGAAGAGGTTGTACTGCAGACCCCTGTGTAGACCTACAGAAGTTCCACAGAGCTTTCAGTTTCTCTGGCCAAAGACTGAGAATATCTCTGCAGAGATGTTGGTTGCATCTGGGAGGTATGTCAGATGGCAAATGCAACCAGCACTTTTGCCATATTTCTGGAAAAATGTATGCTGACTGTTGATTCTGAGACACCACGCAGTCCATGATGTTTAGAGGATATCATATTTTAAAGCTATTCACAAAAAAAGAAGCTACTAAATTTTGTTGGTAAATATTTAAATATCAATAGGATATCTTCCAGATTATGGTATACAGAAATAAACAGACTTTATATCACACAGAAAAGTAGTCACTCCTAGCTAACAGGAAAAGTACTGCTTTTTAGAAACAAAACAAAGAAAGGACATGGAAAGAAAGAAGATTTCTGAAAACAAAACAGGCTAAAGAAGGGCAGAAGCTGCAATTCGTAATGAGGGGTGTCTGCAACTACTGAGCGCAGAAGCTCTGTAACCCCAAGCAGTTCAGAGGCAGCACAATGAACACTCTGTTCTGTGGCAGGTTTTGCAGGCATCTGCCCATGCAAAGAAAATGAGGCTCCTCGCACACTCCCTTTTCCTTCCAGCACTGTTGAGCCTTAGATCAGCGTAGTCTCTATTCATCACCGTTTTTATCACCTTCAGACAGTGTACATGCCGTTTCACTTAGCCACATGAATTGGAAGGATTTTCTCCCCCCCCATATTTATCTTTAGATACAAAAAGCAGTAAGTGCTGAGTGAAATGGTTGTAATAGTCTCAGATCTGTCCCTAGTGGGTCTGAGTGTACAGTTAAGGGGATGAAAGGCCATATACACTTCCAAGTTCATTCTCATTATTTCAGGACTGAGCATACAGTTGTGACCACTGCAGAGACTAGTGCCCTGGGTTAAATGTGCTGTCAGGGCTGTATAAGGATGTTGTACGTGGTTGTTTTTAGCCTAAACAAGAAGAGGCTGAGGGGGGACCTTGTAGTTCTCTACAACTACCTGATAGGAGGCTGTAGCCAGGTGGAGGTCGGTCTACTCTCCCAGGCAACCAGTGACAGGACAAGAGGGCATGGCCTCAGGCTGCAGCAGGGAGGTTTAGGTTGGACATTAAGAAGAATTTCTTCACAGAAAAGGTGATGAGACGTTGGAATGGGCTGCCCAGGGAGGTGATGGTGTCACTGTCCCTGGAGGTGTCTAAGGAAAGACTGGACATGGCACTGAGTGCCATGGTCTTGTTGACATGGTGGTGTTGGGCTTGGTCTCAGAGATGTTTTCCAGCCTAATTGATTCTGTAATTCTGTTAAAAACAAAGTAGTACTGACTACTTTGTAGCTCTTCTGGAACTCAAGAATATGCAATGTAGATGGGCAGAATTATTTTATACTGTATGTACACAGTATATAATCATGTATACAGTGATTCAAGTGCACTGATTAATATCCCCCAAGGATATAATAATGAAAAGTATAAAAGAAATGGATATCTATTTGACAGTTTGTGTATGCTTTACTTTTGTGGTTTCTGCATACCTTTCTGGGCCAGCGGCCTCAGCTGGATACACTGACACGGACAAATGCCCCTTGCCTGCAGTGGAACATCTAATAAAGCCCACACTCTTCTCCTGACACCTATAATGTTGTTGCAACTATCAGCAACAGTGACCAAGATAACAAAACAAAGGAAACCTGCACCAGCTTTAAGTGAAACCAGCTGTAACTGCTGGACAAATATTTATATTTTCTCTCCACTGCAGTTAATGAAATGTGGATTACAGGAGAGAGTGCAGCGTTGAAGTATTCCCCAGAGCACGAAAACTCAGTATAAAGCATAATTTTCATGTCTAGAGCATTCTTTCCAAACCTAGGTAATCACACACAGTTTTAGACATCTGAACATTCAGGTGTAAGTGTCTGAATGGTATAGAAAACTCTGATTTTAATGAGTAAAGATGGGTTGTAACTTTTAAAGTATTTTATCTAGGGAAGTGGTGTCATATGATTTGATCCCAGTGCAATCTGAGCCAGAGATGGGCCTGTGCAGCCTTTCTCAAGGTCAGTTTAGCTCTGTCTACAGTTATTCACATTAAACTGAAGTACTGCATGCAGTCTCTAGAAGAATATGGACATAGATCTGATTTCAATTTTTATCAAATTTCTGACTGAGTAGAAGAGAGACTGTCAAACTGCCCATATTTACAATGAAAAAAGAACAAACAAAAATATACTACATAATAATGAGATAATTATTCAATTAAAAGCAGATCCTAAGTCTTCTTTGGCTATCTGACTATCTTTGGCTATCAGGCAGTACTGGCATTCAAGTAATCACCTCTCTGTCTAAGCTTCCTGCATAGCCCTGGAAAGTATCAGGCTCTGGGCATCTATTTGTCTTCCTGTAAAATGGGAATGACATGCTTTCCTATGTCGTGTTTCTAAAAGACCTTAGGATCACAGGAACTATTAAAATGCAAATGAAAATAAATTAAGTAAAATGCTTTGAAAATACAAGCAGGAATGCTCTGTGGTGGCACAGACATTTCTGTCAAACGTGGTTACTGGTAACATGTTGTAAGTGGGCTATTGATAACTTTTTGGTCTAACAAGTTTATATGACAACTGTATTTTATTTTGATACATTTTTCAGGCAGTCTGGTATTTCATTTAGGAAGACTAGAACAATACACTGAAAAATGCCAGCTGTTACAAACTGCATAACTATTTTCCATGCAAAAAAAAAAGGTAGAACTTTGATCTTTTCTTCCTGATCTAATCTAAAATTCTAAGAGAGCAATACATCTTTGTATTTTCCACATCTGAGTTCAAAAACAGCACTTGCATTTTTTTTGTTCAGATGGGCTTGACTGTAGGTAGCTAGCTCCTGAATTTTGTTTTTCCATGTAGGAGATGAATAGAATAGTGGATGTTCTCTGTGTAAAACAGCTCTTGCTAATACTAATAATGCTTGCAATAGTTAAAATCGGTGCCTTCCCTGTGGCTTTGATCAGCCATTCTTGGGAAGTTTCTGTAGGTCATAATCTCATCCCTATCCTTTACCAGAAGGGATTAAGATCCATAACAGTGTGCTTACAAAACTGGATGGCCTAAGTGAACAGGTAGTGAATTTACTGAAGGAGTGGAGAATCTCTGATGCTGCATGGGGGAAATCAGTGTGCTTTGGTTTGGATTTTTGTTAGATTTGCTGTAGGAGGCCATGACCTTCAAAAAGGAGAGATGGCATTTTGCAGTCCAGGCTCCTCTGTACTTTGTAGATGCTGTTATATGCCTAAATGATTACTAGTTTAAAACTTGTTCTCCTTCACAAAATAGGTCAAAACACGACAAATCCTTCTAAAACCAGCTCTAAGTCCACCTTTGGACAAATACGTGCTCTTCAGGCCTGGATGTCACCACGGGGAGGGAGGAGGGCAGGGAGGAGGAAATTGCCATCCACCCACTCGCACGTCCTGTGCAGGCTGGGGCGTTGGCTGCACCGTCCCCCTGACCTGCCACGGCACAGCTGGGTCAAGCCACGTGAGGTAATTTTGTCACTAATCAATAGCAGAGTATTCTCCCTGCAATGCTCCAGTGGGAAATACAGTAGTTAAATAACAGCATTATTGGCTTGTAATTCTTCTGTTTCCTCACTTGTTCATTTTTGAGTTTGAAGTCGCTTTTTCAAAAGATTATTGCAGTGACCCAAACAACAAGATACAATCAAATGGCTAATTTCCTGTGCCCTCTTCTTGCTTCATTTGGGAAAGGGACTTGAATATTGGTGTGCTTGACCCCAAGCTACAATTTTGACTTATTTTACGTGTCCCATTTGCATGACATTTAACCGGTAAACATGACGTTTAATTGAAAAATTAAACACGAGCTTTTTTCATCTTGCATTTTGCTTCTTCAGCTAAAAAGGCAAACAAAACCCCCACCAAACCAGAACCAGAAAGCTGGTCATGTGGCAAGAACAAAATAGAGGGGAACAATGCCAAAGCTTAACAAGGATTTTTAAAACAGTCACTTCAGTGTTTTGCTAAATTGCTGTGTCATTTGTAATAACTTTTTCATCCTCAAATGCTTGGAATGGAGCTCCCTTAAAATATGTCACCAATTAAAGAAATATATGCAGTCTAGGGAGAGAAAACTAAGAGCATTTTAATGGAAAAAAATGTAAATAGCTGAACTTTTCTAAACGCAGTTCATTCTCAGTGTGTGTGCTGAGGGAAAGCTGATGCTGGAGCGTGGCAGCACGGTTTCATAAAATGCAGAGCCGGAGCTCAGTCATGTGTTTTGGCTATGCTCAGTGCTCCCACCAAGTATGAGGGAGTTTAGGGTATATGGTGAACGCAGAACTGAATCACAAATGTGTATTTTTGTTTTCATATTGAGCTGTCTTCCTAAGCTGGAGAAGCTGGTCCTAATGAGAAACATGCTGTGTGAAGTTTGGGATTGTTTTTTTCCAGTGGAAAAGAAGAATCCCCCAGCTGAAGAGAAGTCTCATACCTCCAGATCTCCCTTTTGTTTTTTACAGAGATCTGGCGTCGATATGGCTTCGTTGCTGCGACTTCTCCTTCCAGCAATTGTTTTTCCATGGATTCCTGTGCAGGGCAGGACAGAAACCCAGCCAGCCTTCTGCTTTTTTCTCTGTACAATTATCCTAGCAAGGCAGAGGCCCCGCTGACTACGAGGTTGTCCCTCCTCCAGCTTGAAAGGAGATCCTGCAAGGGGATTCCAAGGACGTGGGCGTGCAGGTAAGGCACCTGTCCAGGTCAGCAGCAGGCATACGGGCACAGCCTGGCAAGCACCCACCACCCCTCTGCGTGCAGCCACTTCCCAGTGGAAAATCCCAGCTCCTCCCAGCCTCCACTGGAGAAAGCCCTGGGCACTGCCCACCCCAGCCACTCTCCCATGCCGCAAGGGAGCTCTGCCAACCACCCTGGTTTTCCAGACCGCCATGCTGCCATTTAGCAGCAGGCCACTTCAGGAGCAATTTCCAGTTGACAGCTGATTTATTTATTTTTTTTTTTAAACTGAATTTGACCGCAGTGTTTCTTTTTTAAAACTTGCGTTCCTGATATGCATTGGCTTGGGATTGGTTAAGTTCATCTTCCCACACTGTGGCAACATATTTTCTAGTGAGAGGTAGGAACAAAGTCACCTAAATCCCTGTAACAGCAATGAAGAACAGACCTGCTGCCCAAAGGTACCAGCCCGGTGATGAGCAGTGGATTTTCTTCAACTTTTGTACTTGGACACAGGCCTGTGTTGCTTGCTTTGGTTTTGTGCACTTTAGGACCGAGCATTAATGCAATGTTCAGAGGTTTAAATAGGCCTTAGCTTTGGAATAGTGTTTAGTATCAGGAAACGAGCAAAGCCAGCCCTCCCCTGTTGGGACACTGCTTTACCTCTCAAACCCTTCTGGGTGAATTTTACTGTTGCTTTCACCCAGTGCCTACAAATTCCTGCCACTGGAGAGCCCTACCCAAGGTAACTTCATCTGTCCCACACTCATAGAGCTCTTTTTGTCTTTACTCTCTGCATTATGTCACCTGGGGGAAGATGCTTGTTACAACAGCAAAGCCTTAATTCTCACACTCAGAGGTACCAGAAATGTCATAAAATTGCCTTCCCCCAGGCCTCGGTGATGCACCACCCTGCGGGAAGTGTTCAAGGTCTCTGAACCTGGAGGCGGGAGCCAGTCATTAGCGAGCGGGGCCTGGGAGATGGCAGTGTTTTGACATACAGTAATGGATCTTAAATTAGTTGCAGAACTGCAGAGAACATGTGTCTTTTAATTTACCCAGTCTCTGGAATAATTTCCAAATTCCTTCTGGGGTGGAAACATGCTGCAGGCTCCTCCTCTTCTGGCCTGACAAGCCTGGACTGTAATTTGGGAGAACAATAAGCAGGGAGGTGGGGGCTTCCTTTTCTGGGGGAATTGCCTGTGCACTAACCAGACCTGCCAGCTTTTATAAGTTAAGTACTACTCTGTTGTTTTCGGATGGGTTAAATAGGAAAAAAACCCCAACAACCCAAGGAGCAGAGTTAGTGACTGACAGATGTAACACCCAGATGTTTAGAATGAGGCACTGGTGATGTGCCCGAGCTGTGACTACTCCAACCCTATGTTCACTCTCCTTCCCTCTCTCAGTGATTTGTGGAGGTCTGTCTTTATTTTTTTAAAATATGTGAAAGTCACGTCCTATGTGTTTAGTTAAAGCTCACAGCATGTTCTATCCAGACTATTGCTTAAAAAGGGGAAAATATGCAGGCTGCTGCTATAACTGGATGGACTCCCAGGAAGCTGAGGTTTTAAACCGAATCTTTAGCTTGTCCCTGAGCTGGCCAGATCAGCCTGCAGAATGAAACTGGGCATGAGGTAACAGGGAGCTGCAGCGCTGCCCCTCTTCTGCTTCTGAGGGCAGACGCAATGGCAGTTTTTACTGGCGTTTCTACTCCAAGTTAGCAAAATAGACTCTTTGCTCAAGTTTGCCAAGAGTTTGCAAAAAAACCCCAAAACCAACCCTTCAAGTTTACTTAAACCCCCCTCAAAACACATAGCAAAACAACTCTTCCTCAAGTATGCCAAGAGTTAGTAAAAGATGGCTCTTTCACCTCACTTGCGGAGAATAAAAGGTGGCTGTTTTTCCAGGTATGCTGAGAGTTAGCAAAACAAGGTCTCTTTCGTTATATTCACTATGAGCTAGCAAAAAACAATTCTTTCTCCAAGACTGCCAAGAGTTACAGAGCTCTTTCGCAAAGTTTGCTAAAAGTTAGGGGGAAGAAAAAAAAAAAAAAGGCTTTTTCCTCAAGACAGCTTTTCCCCCAGGTTTCCTAAGAGTTAGCAAAACATGTTCTCCCCACGTTTGCCAACAGTAAAAATGGGCGTTTCTCGCTGAATTTACGAAGCATGAAAGACGGCTCTTTACACAAGTTTGCTAAGATGAGAAGAGGGGTTTTCTCCCAAATTTGCCAAGTTAGCAAAAAGAGATAGCTCCGTGTTTCAAGTTTGCTAAGAGTTAGTAAACAGCCAGCTCTTTCCCCCGGTTTGCTACGAGTTAGCAGAGATGGGCTTTTCCTTCAAGTTCAGGAGCAAGCCCGGCGGGGCCGGGAGCCTGTGCTCGGCGCTGCGGGGAGCAGGGGTGGCCGCGGAGCCTCTCACCTGGAAGATGAGCACCTTGAAGCGGTCCCGGCGGAGCAGCTGGGCGTGGTGCTGCTCGAGGCGCCGCACCTGGTCGCACTGCCGCTCCAGCCGCTCCCGCACGGCGCGGGTGTGCGCGCACACCTTCCGCGACTTCTCCAGCAGCTTCTCCACCGCTTCCCCCGTCGCCCCGTGGCTGCGGCACAGTTTCCCCAGGTCTCCCTGAATGCCCCGCACCGCCCCTTCCAAACCCCGCTGCCTCTGCTCCATCTGCCGCTGTTGACCTTCCACCGCTTCCAGCATCGAGACGAGTTTCTCCAGCAGGGCCAGGACGGTCAGGGCGTTCACTTGCCCCCCGACCGCCTCCGACGGCGGGAGCGGGGGCACCGCGCTGCCTCCCGCCGCCTCCCCCATGGCTGCGCCGGGACGGGACGGGACGGCGGCCGCCGGCGCCGCTATTAAGGGCTGCGCCTTCCCCCTCCCCCGGGGAGGTTTCGGGCAGAGCCCGGCCCCGGCCCGCCCCGGGCAGCCTGGGACCGACCGCCGGGGGCGGGCCGGCACAGCGGCCGGGACTCCGGTGCCTCCCTGCATCCCATGTCACCTCCCTTTCTGAACTGCCAGGGGTGTATTCTCGCCCCACGCTTCGCCAAAATCGCCAGTTGCCTCCTCGCAAGCATCAGTAGATGGCAGGAGATACCGCGAAATGCGCGCGGCGATGGGAGGAAAGCTCAGAAGGGCCTGGGAAAAGCGGGGAAGAAAGAGTTGGTGGTGGTGATGGTCCGGGAGAGAGTTTGCGGGTGTAGGCTGGAGTTAAAGCCTGTCGTATAATCTAAAGGAATTCGACTAATAAGACTAATTAAAAGTGTTTAAATTATTGCTATGATCAATATAACAATTATTACAACAATCGTATATTAACATGCTTTTTAAAAAGCCAATTGTTGCTGTAACCCATATATCAATTATTGCATCAATCACATATTAATGTGCTATAACAATACACAATAATATAGTATTAGTATGTTTATTCTCATATTAGTCTACCGATAATAATGTGTAATAACTGTCATAATAATTAACTTATTTATAAAACATTCACACGTGGTGAATCAAATCTCCCATCACTCCTTCCACCGAGTGAGCACCCCATGCAACACTAGACTGGGGGGGTCTTTCATTAATGTAAATATTTTTCCTCATCGTTGTTATTATGACAGTTTTTTATAATAATTTAGATGATGACCTATTCTATTCTAGGTTTTATTAGTAAAAACCCCAAACAACAGTGTGGTGTTGCATGGGTTGTTTATTCGGTGGAAGGAGTGCCCAGAGATTTTATTCACTGCTTGTGATGTGGAGATTAGCTGGGGACTCTGGTTGCCCTGACTGGATTCTCCAGTATTTCTTCAGTAAAAAAGAATCGTAAGGTTAGAGTGGCTGTTATGGGGGAATAGTGATAAACCGGGTGTGGTGGCAGAGGAACTGTGTTCTCAAGCACCAAAACGAGCTATTTGGCACGAAGAAATACCAAGCTGTTTATTCAGAACAATACATAAGCTGTTATCATCAGGGAAAATGTTGCAAAGTTTCATGAACTTGGGTAGCTCATCTATATTTTGATGTTCTCAAGCAGTCAATTTCTTTTTATTTTCTGTCCTTGATATTTGCTTGGTAACAGGACTTCTTGCTGCAACACAGATGTTTCTAATGCTTGGGGATATAGAACGCTAATATTTGGGTAGCTGAAATATGGTATTTTCTAATATTTGGCTGTATATGCTTCCTTCATGACTTTCTTGCATCCTGTAAATTAAAAATATCTCTTTGGAGTCCAAATGGCCATGATCCCTGCCCTTTCTTTTTTATACAGAAGGAAAAAAAATCATTTTCCCATGAAAAGGAATAAAAATTAATGACTGAAGATTTATGCAAATGAGTTAACCATTTCAAACACCACATGCTTGAGCCGTTGAATGTTCTGCTATGTTACCTTTTTTGGTACTTGCCTTTTTTTTTTT
>VZRE01014807.1:41836-63262 GCA_013396775.1 Cephalopterus ornatus
TTTTAGGCTGCAGCTTCTGTTCTTCAAGTTGTGGTGGCTTGAAAAATGCATTTGTGAGTGAGTTCACTTCAGAAAAAAAAAAATCACTGAGTCTGCCAGAATTGTGCACAGGGAAAGTATGCTGAGACTGTAAAACATGCAGGCTGAGAGGGGAGTGGGCATATTTTAAAGGCACAACCTAAACAAAACCCTTCTGTTTCCACGAGCTCTCCCTGGCAGCACTACCTGACACGCCCTTCCTAGGACATTAGCGTCTCCAAAGGGCTGCCGGTGTCTGCTCCTCTCAGTACAGGATCCTGGCCAGCTTGCTTCCTCTCTCCCACCCTTCTTTTTGGCCAGGAAAGTGGAGATGAAGCAAGGAGGCGACATTTTTGCAGAGAGCAGTAGCTCACCTTGCTCTGGCATGGAGCAACTCAGCTGCGTACATGCCCAGCTACATATCTTCCCTGTAGCAACATAACTTTTTAATTTTCCAAATGGATTTTTTTTTCAGTTTTGATGAGCTGTGGTGAATCCCTGGTCTGGCTGTGGTCCCAGCTGCTGGCCAAGCTGCCTTTACATCCCGTCTCTGGTTTGCACTTTGGAGCCTGCCTCCCTGAGCCTTTTTGCATCAACTTTCTGCTGTACCTGACATGCCTGTGTGGTGGAGGAGAGAGGTATGCTGCCTTTGCGATCTAACGAAACACTCTTCTGACTCCTGCTATGAGCCTCCTGCAAAGATTCTGCGGGTTTTTGAGTGTTTAAAACTCCCAGCCCCGTGTGCATCCTGCGGAAAAGCTGTGACACCTCATGGGAACCAGCACAAAATCTAAAGTATGGTTTCCTGGCTAGTCCTCTGACCCGGCAAAGCAAAGCCGGGGACAGCAGCCTTGATGTAGTTGCAAGGCCTGTTGGCACCCACGGCAGAGGATTCCTCAGGGTTCCTGTGGTTTGGGAAGTGCTGTGTTGCTCCTGTGCTCCCTGCTCAGCCTTGCTGCTTGCAAGGATCACCAACCCTGAGGCAACGTTGTGGGGAAAGGAGGGGTGATGAGACCAGGAAATAAGATGGCCCCAGACTGGTACCTCTCCCAGTCTGCTGCTAAATTCCAGCCGTGGGTTTTGACACCAGCTGTCAGCTCTGATTACCTGTCACATTTGTAACAACACTGTCAGGCTGGCTGAGCTGCCAGCTCTTGGAGGAATAGGAGAATTTTTATGCAGGGTTTTGTTTTGTTTTTTTTTTTTTTAATTTCTATTGATTAATTTGGCAGAGTAGTGGAGGAGGTTTTTTGCCAAGTTTCAATACAGTTTTTACTGGTGAGAAACTTTCTAGAGGAAAACATTTTACATTTATTTAGAAAGAAGAAGCATTAAAGAGATTAAATTTATCAGGGTCATCTGATGTAAGTCAAGAGTTCTTTTCATGTAAAATCAATATGTGTGAATTATACGGACAAAAATTGGAGGTTAAGTCACTCATTACTCACGTGGTGCTCAGGATAATAAATGTTTGATGCTGGAGCATTACTGATAATTTATTAGGCATGGAGTAATAGGTAAAACAATATGACAGGAAAGGAAGGAGAAAGGAATTAATAGGGGAGGGAAGAACAGCAGGGACCGTACAGGTCATCATCAGTTTATTGAATTTCATGTCCAAGCTACCAGTGACTTTATAGGTGTGGTGTGAGGCCATCTAACTGTGAAGGTGAAGGGCTGGCTAATGAGAAGAGCTGTGGAAGGTGTGGGAAGAGAGCCCAGCGTGGAAAGGCTAGTGCCTTGAGGGGGCTGATATCTGCTCCAACTGGACAAGGGAGAAAAGAGAATGCGGATGGGACGTGGGGTGGGAAGAAGTGGTGCTGCGTCTACTGGCAGCAGGTCCAGCAGTGTCTGCACCCAGCAAGAGGATGAAGACATGAAATTTGGTTGCCTCTTGCTGAAGGGTTTCTCTGAGGGCTGTTCCTGGGTCAGAGTGACATTTCCCTCCCTATGGTCTGCTCCATCTGTCGCAGTGACATTTGTCACACCATTGGAACCTCTGCCGTTCAGCCACAGTTGTTTGAAGCTGGTCAAAAGCTTCTGGGGAAATGGAGGCTGGACTGGCTGGTTCATTAAACATGCATGATAGTTGAGCAAGTTTTGTGTTATTGAGCAGCAAGGCTAACAGTGCTCATAGGATTTGTCCCAGTGGAAGGCATCTCCCTCCTCAGGCACAGGCTGCTCCTTCCAGAAGCATAGCCCAGAGAGATTAGTCCATCAACGCTTTTGATTTTTTTTTTTAGAATAAAATTTCATGTCTGTTATGAGCCAGTCTCACCAGCAGCACCCAGTTTGTGTTGTGCTCTGAGAACATTAGAGAAGAAATGTAACAAGTTAGAGAAGCAGCGATTGATTTGCTGCATGATCTTTGCCACTGGGCAGCCAGTCTGGACCAGTACAACTCACCCAACTCTGCTGATGGATTCCAGTAACTGCAGTGGATTGTGGATGGCCTCTCCTTTAGCAGTAGTTACTAGTACTTACATTTTGAGAAGGTATCAGTATCTCTGACGTGATGTACTGTTTTATGTATGGGAGCAAGCACTGAGCTGGGGAGTAGAAATCTCTTACTGCTTCTCAGCTCAGAAGGCGAGGGAGACAACACGGGGGGTAGCACACAGTGTGGCAGGTACACAGAATATTTAGCATCAGGTGAGTGAAGGGAAACCTGTGCTCAAGGTGGTTTGGAATCTGGGCAGCACGTGGGCCCTGGGACTTCTGCTGGGAGAGAGGGAGGTTGGTCAAATGGGGGCTGCAGAAGGAGGATGCAGCAGCATCCTCAGTGCACTGGCTGGAAGAGGATCCAGGAAGAGACCACCCCATTCTGCAGCACTGTTCCTGGGGGGCAGGGCATCCAGCATTCCCTGCAAGGACTCTGTTTGTCCCAATGGCTATCCAGCCCGCTCCCGGCAGGAGGGATCCCCAGCACCTGGCACTTAGCTGGCAACTCTATGCAAACAAGAGTAACTATCTTTGGAGAGCCAATATGTGAGAGTGGGAAATTTGGAGAGTCACTGCTGGGAGAAATTTTAATATTTGGGGAAAGAGGGAGATGTGGCTGTCTGATGGGAAATTTATCATCATAGAAAAACATGAAACTGCAATTTTACTCTCTTGTGCAAATGGTATCCAGCAGAACTTAATATGCAACAAAGAAATCCACTTCCACTTTATCGGCCAGACTAAATCATGTTGTGCACAGGAGATTTCCTTTTTCTGTGCACCAAATAGTAATGATTCTGTGCAGACTTGTAGACAAGGAAAAAAAAATAAGCCACATGAAAATGCCATATGTGCCAGGCATTTTCTGTGTATTTCCTCAGACATTAATGGAGCACAATAATAAACTGCTTTTTTTTATTATTATTATTTTTTTTTGGTTTATTTTTGAAAAGCAAATTAAGTTTTGTGAAAGGGGAAAAATAGTTTCCTTAGCTTCAGATAAAAGAGAATATTTCAGCTGCTCAGTTGGACTTTTTAGCAGCTTGGACAAAAGCGAGGTCAGGACACCAGCAGTTACAATTTGAACAGCATATGGCCAGTCAGACCAGACTTGCCAGTGTATTGTACTCCTCTAGCAAATATGTGGGGCATGGAGCAGGATGAGCAGCTCCATTAAAAAAAGATATGGAGGTGATATTAAAAGGACGTGAAAAATGGCAGGATCTGCAGGATGGGCCACGATTACCTACAGGGAACTGGCTCTGCTTTTGGAGCAGAGAACCAGCTTCATCCTCAAAACCTGCTCCGACAGCCAAGCCTTTGTGGTGGCTGTGAAGATCAAGGTCACAGGGACCAGGAAGCCAGAGCTTGAGAGAGGGGGCTCTGTTGTTGTTTTTGGTAAAAAAATGGAAGATGGGCTTTTAGGAAGTGCGATTGAAATGCTTACCAATGTTGTAAATTTCTTCAAAAGTGCCAGGTTCTTTGGAGGAAGATGCTGTTTGTTTTTCCCAATTTCAGATCAGAAGCTATAAATGGAAACAGAGCTACTTTACCCTTTCATTTTTTGGATATTTCTGGAAAAAGAGGAGATAGTTTTCAGTGGCAGGCAGGATAACCTGTCGGCTTTCTCTTTCCTTCTCACTCAAGGAGAATAAAAATTCGAAAGCTTTTGATAATTTGAAGCAGAATACACATGAATGCTTTCTTCTAGGATACTTTTTATTACAATACTTTCCTAATGATTTATTGTCTTTTGAAATTTCTCAAGGAACATTTAAGAGAGCAACCTTCTTGGAAAGGACAAGGATGGTCTGCTCCTGTGAAGAATGCCAGAGTGTTCTCATGTTGTTTTATGGAGATTACCTAAGGTAAGAAGAGGTAATTACCTCTTCCTAATGGAGGGGAGATTTTCTAGCAGTAAATCAGGGATTATGATCAGTATTGTGCTTAAAAAGAGTCTACCTCTATCCAGAATTGTTATTATTGCTAAAAAGCTGAAAGAAGAGCTTTTCTTACTTTGTAATAAGGCTGTTTGGAACAAGATGATAATGAAATAACATTTAATGGAAGCAGAGCATTAATTATGTGAAAAGTAGGTGAATTGAGGAGATCTGTTTTCTGCAGATAATTTGGGAGACCTGAGTTACTTTTGGCCTGCAGACATACCATCATTCATATCCTTTGAATATTTTATTTGAGATGAGCTATAATGGACTTGGAATATAGAGAATGTCTCTCTTCATTGCTGAGGCATCTGTCATGTTGTGCCATGCGACTTTGTGTTGTTCAGATGACATGGCAAGAGATAACAGTGCAATGCAAAGCCAAGCGTGAGAAATATGACATGGCATGTCCAAAACAATACTTGCTTTTAGTAGATCAGTTATCCTTTAAAAGCTAGTATTTAGGTTTGTCCTTAGATAATTCAATAGCTCCCATCTCTGGTAGGAATGATGTCAACCTGAGTTACTGTTTCTGATGAACAGCGCTGATGGGACATGATGGCATGAAAAGGATGAAAGAACAACAGGCTCCGGGTGCACATCCCAGAGCTCATTGCTGAGTACCTGGTCGAGGCGAGGTTCTTGCGGCTGAGCATGATAACAATGTGGGAAATAGTCAAACAGGTCTGTCAGGGGCCAGCTGGCCTTAATGTTGGCCTTTGCCCACCCCAGCACTTCGGATTTTTCTTTATCCTTTTATAGAGGTCACTGCTAGCATGCTTGAGTTAAGGTAGTGAAAGGAGAAGGAAAGAAAACCCCCCCCCAAACATATCAAAAATCGTGTGAATTTGGTAAACGAAAAACTGTTGAAATTAAATTATTAAAAAACAAGGTTGAACTTTTATCTTGACCAGCCAGTTTGTTGTGAAAACTGCATCAGTGTGACGGAGCTCCAGGGAGAAACTGCCTCTCAGGCTCCTGGTAGAGCTGGGGTCAGAGAGCCTCCAAAAAGTGGGGTGCATTTTGGACCTCCAGGGTTACTTCCTCTTCACAGAGGAATACTTCGAAAACTGTTTGTATCTGAAAAGCAGAAATCTAGGCTGGAAGACTCTGAGGTATTTGGCAGTGTCTTTTCTCCTTCCCTCTTGTTCTCTCTCTCACCTGTTCTCTCTCTCCCCTCACAGGCTTTTATATGCCCTGTGCATACTGCTGTCTGTTCTTGGTAGTAATTATTTTCAGTGATTGAAAACACTTATTAACTTAGTTGTAAAAAAATTGCATGTTTTTCAGAGCCCCTGTTGAGGTTAGAAGAAAAAAAAGGTTAAATCAGGTACCAAGCATCCATGGTACACAGTATTAATACCTTACTTATTACTTCACAGGCATTAAGCATTTTTATTCAGAAGTATTGAATAAGCAGAAAATCATCTACATAGGACACTGCTAAAATGTCAGGCTGCAAATTAGTTTGTTTACACAGCAAGCGCCAAGGATTTCAGACCTGCTCTCTTGCGTGCTGTCATGCTCTGCATTACAGGCAGTGATCCCGTGTTCAAATCAAAGCCATAAGCAGAGTGAACTTGGTTTTTAACCCGAGCACAGTTCACCAGGAGTTATTTACATGCACTGGCTGCAGAACTGAACCCATGGTGCTGCTCAGTGGTTCAGATGACCGCTTGCTTGTGCCCTGCAGCAGCCTGTAGCTCACCCTGGTGCTGCGTACCTCCTCTGGCTGTCATCTGAGAGAGTTCCCCATTGCCTACACCAGATACACCAGAGGCTGCTGCTGCTGTGAAATTGGGTGTATGTCTTTCCCTACAAAGATTTTAGGTTTATTCTAGGTCATGGATCTCTATCTAGTAAGGGGTGATTGTCCACAGGCTCCAGGCTTTCTGGAGATCCCTCAGACAGTGACTGCAATCCAGGGTTGCAGCCACGTAAAGGTTACTTCTCTGGGAGAGAGGATGGTGAAGCAGTTGCACTGGGTGCACTCTGCTACTATTGAGCCTTTGGCAAGGTCTGTTTTGTTTTGCAGTGTTGAGTGTGTTTGAACAAGATTGTTCTGTTCTCTCAGGGGCTGCAGAAGTGATGTGGCAGGGAAGCTGGTGGTATCCCAGCCTTCTTCCAGGATGCCCTCTTGCTGTGCATCAAATCAGCCCTGAGATCTCTGCTCACGCTGCCAATGCAAAGATCAATTAGTCCCTGTCATGAGGGGTACCCTAAGGAGGAGACCAGTGCACTACAAACTGGTCTGGACCTGCACAGCATTTCCTGTCTGTCACCAAGGAACTATCAAAGAGCTAATGACCTTGTCGCTAATATACAGCTGGATGTGAAGCGATGACCCAGATGTGTAAGACTCCGTCCCATAATTAGTCCTCCCAACCAATCAGCTGCTATGCCATTGCTTTTCAACTGGCTCTCACCCTGATCTCATACCCACGGGGTGCTGCTTGAATCATTTCACTAAAAACTCTCAGAAGTGGCAACTGCACCTATCCCTGTGTGCCCAATGCCAGCCACAGGCAGGTCCTCAGGTCCCACAGCTTCCCCTGTGAGTGGAGACTCATCTCTTCTGCTCTTCGTCACATAGAAAGGAATGATGGAGGGAGCTTGGGGGTTTAGGGCGCAGGAGGAGAACATAGGTATCTCACATAGCTTAGGGTTTTCCTCAATATAGGATTTTTGCTAGTGCTGTCCTATTGGATTTTCTCCTCGGAATCTTCCAACAGCATTGGAGGTTGCTGAAAGAAGGGTAGAGAAAATCAATCTTCATCTGGGAAGGACTTTTTCTCCTAGCATGCTTTCTCCCTAGAACCTCCCCTTCCAGATTTCTCATTGCTTGCCAGGAAGAACAGCCACAAATCCAATACTGAATGGGAGTAAGGAAGACCATGAAAGGGGAAAGTTGTAATTGAAGAAATAGAGCATCAGGGTTTTGTTTTTGTTTTTGTTCTTTTTCCTTAGATAAACTCCCTTTTATAAAATCTGTAGGCCCCAAAAGGAAAAAAACCCACTTTTTTTATTGGCATTTCATTTTAGTAGTGTGTCCTAAAAAAGGATTACGTTTAGAAGAACAAAACAAGCCTGTTCCCTGACTGCTAAACATGTTTGCCCAACCTCAGAGCTTCACTAATAACTCTGTTTCTTAGCACTAGACATCATAGCAACTATTCTGCAGTGTACTGCTTTACAGTGCCACAACAGGTTGGTTTGTTTGTTTGTTTCTGACTATCTCCAGGCATCTGAGGATACCCCAGTGGGTTAAGGCAAGCAAGATGCTGTAGTGTGATTCTTAGTGCTATTTAGCTTTTAACCTTCATGCACAGACAGAAAGAAGCTGACTGTTGTAAATTAGCTGCGTGTAAATACAAGGACTAATATGAATGGAAGTACTGGCCTCTTCTTTAGCTGATTTGTGTAGAGAAATAGCAGTTAAGACACTCAGAAAATTATCCTGTGCTCTTGGACAACACCCAGCTGAATGGGAAGTGTAAGGGAAAAAAGGAGAGCTAAATCCTGCACTAAAACATAGCAACCTTTCCATCCTCTCTCTTTGTCTCTTTTTTTTTTAATGCTGATAAGTATTTTCCCCCTGTTTGTCATCACATCAGTCGACAGTTTTGTGTAGTGAGACAGCACGTAATTCAAGCTAGCACAATCTAAAGAAGCAAGCAGCATTTTTTTAAAGCTGTATATTTTCCCAGATTCAATATTATTGTGCCAGACAGCAGGTCTGCACCTTCTGAAGCTTTAATGAGGTCTGAGAGGACCAGGCAAACAAAGCAGAGCGTCGCTCTCCAACCGAATCCTCTCTACGTCATTTGCCACATCCACATTTGTGAGAATCCTGTATCCATGAGAGCTCTCAGTCTTGAGATGTAAGAGTGTGGGTGTTAATAAAAATGAAGTGGTTTAAAAAAAACAAAACAAAAAAAACCCCAAAGAAATAAAATGCTTCTGGCCAAGTTGCATTCAAGGTGTGTGCCATAGGGATGATGCAGGAGGTTTGCAGTGAGCTAGTGAGTGATTTGAGAAGTGCAGCTCCAGATTGAAAAAAAAAAAAATAAATTAAATTTTCTCCACTGAATACCTTCAGCAAATAATTTTACATCTTTTCCTGTAGCTAAATATGGTGATATTTAAAGAATTAAGGGCTGAATGTAAGAGCATGTGAAATACTAGGTTGTAGGAGGTTAAAGAAGTCTTTTGAAGTCTAACTTCCCGAATAATTTTCCTCTTGCAAAAATTTGATTGCCTTTCGAGTAACCCTGTTTAGAATGCATTTGCTGATCGTTATCTTGCGGGCTTAACGTCCTGTAATGAAATCTTCCCCGCCGTCGTTCGGAACGCGGTCCTTCCGGAGCCGGCCGGCTCAGCCCCGGCTGTGCCTGGTGCACCAGGGCAATATCGCCGAACCATCGCACCTCCCTCCCCTGACATCAGCCGCTTCCCTCCCTCTCCTCCTGCTTGTAAAGGGCAGCCAAAGTATTTCAAGTGTTGAAATCCCTGTCTCTCTGAAATTGCTCTCAACTGGTTGATTTCCTTTGCCTTGAAACTTGTAATTAATTAGGAAAAGGTTAATTCTACACCTCCCACTACTTACTCTCTGATATTACTCAGACCATGGTTATTTTCCCTTTCTCACTCTTTCCTCTGTCTCTCCTGTAAAAATGGCTTTTTAGGATTAGTCGGTTTCTGATCTCAACATTTCTGTCTGTTGCCTTGCACATCTCTATTTAACAGCATATTACTGGTGTCACTTCATGTGAAATCCATGTAATTATTTTTTTAGGTTTGAAAGGTTTTTACTTTTAAAGGGCAAACAACACTTTCCAGCAGGCTTTCTAGGTGCATTAAAACACGTGGGAATTCCCAAACATGGTGGGAGGAGAGGTTTCACCATCAGCAGTGTCTAGCAGAGCTAGCTGGAGCACCCTGACACTTCCTTTGTGAAGGATGATGATTGTCTGCAGAGGCTTTTCAGCACCTAATTTTAAGAGCATTTTAAAGAAATCTCTCCTTTAGTTACAAGGAGAGACTACCAGCTAAGGACAGAATGTTAAAAATCTATTGTGTGTGCCCTTCTAGGAAAATTCAAGGTAAGAAACAAAGTTTGAGAAAATGTCAAAACATTTTCAAAGTGTTTATTTATGAACTTTGGGTTTTCTTTTCTCATCAAAAGTATTAATCAAGTTCTGCGTGGTGTCACCGGTTGACCAGGTCAGTCTTAGGTATCACAAAAAGTTGTCACCAAGTTCTGCTGTGTATCTCCAACAAAATCAGGAGCCATGATGAGTTCTTCTTTTGCAAATCCTTGCCCTACAGTATTAGCATTATTAATTTTCTTTGTGCCAGCAGAACCGGGGAGCAATGTGGTGCAGCCAGGAGGTGATGCTTAATTAGGGGCAAGACACCAAATCCTGGCTGATGGCCGGTGCATCGTTGCTCTCACCAAAGATCTTCTGGCATGAGGTATTTTTTCTCTGTGAGTGCTGTTCAGTGAGCTGCTGCCTTTCTGCCATTCCCTCCAGAGAATGGCTACAAGTGCCACAGACATAAGGATAATCCATGTGTGAGACTCTTCTGATGGGACCAGAGGTTTAGTATAGGATGGTATGTCTTAGTTTGGTGAGGGATAATGTTGTGTAGCACTATTGGTTTTCCTGCTTCACCATGCTGTGATTAACGTATTTTGTCATCAGAGTATGTTGATATGCACCAGGAAAAAAATCTCATCTAGAAACACTAAATACTTCCACAGAGCAACCAAAGGTACGGGGACATGGGAGGGAAGATCAAGCCAGCAAAAGAACCGAATCTAGCCCTTGTGGGGACTTTGTGGGTTCTAGTAACTCACAGTGGGTTCTAGTAACTCACAAGGAGCTAATACTGTTGTCCCTGATATGGATGAATTTGGATGATGTGGAAGCTCTGGCAATGTAAAGCAGAGTACTTCTGCAACAAGCGATACACAAATACATCCTGCATCCATTGGACTGAGCTTTAATATTCTCACAATCTGCTGTGTCAAGCATACAGCTCTCCACCAACCTCCCAGTCCCTGGAGTTCTCTTAAGGGTGAGATAAGGACATTGTCAAGAGGTTCCTTCACTGTCTATTTTTGATAGGAGAGGGTTGGAAGTACTTCAGCTGTGCTGCTGAACTCCTGTTTTTGAGCTTAGTGTTTCTTAGTATTCTGGGTTTTGCCTACTTTATTCAAGTACTAATTATGGTAACATTAATATACACCAATTTTAATACTGAGCTAACATATACCATTTGCGAAGAAATGCTGCTAAGTCACTTTACAGCCACCCTTGATGGCAGACAGGACAGAGGTGTACAAGAAGAAGAACTGGGAGGATCAGGAAGGGCTTTAGGGAAAATACTGAGTCTGAAACTTGAACTAATTAAACAGTGAGAAGCAGGAGCAGAAGGGAGAAGTTCCTGCTGTGGTGAATCCCTGGTTACAAGTGATCAGAGGTCAGGAGGTCATGAGAGAAAGAGAGAGGGAAGACAAGGCCCCTGCACTTGCTGTTATTGCACAAAGGAGAGTGGGTCATCCAGCACAGCATCTGTCCACCCAAAGCCCCCAGGTTGAGTTTCCCCGGTGTAAACCCAGTAGCATTGATGGAAGAGGGCCAGCAGGAGTAGGTGTTCATCAGGGGAGCCCTGGTGAGGGATCCAACATTCCTGCTCTCTTGTATTGACTGAAGCCAGAGGCGAGGAACTGGGCTGGCTGGACCTTTGGTATGCCCTTCTGTGGGGGTCCTGTGTCGTTTGTGTAGTCCCTGGCACAGCAGCTGTGACTGCTTCAGCAGGTGACATGTGTTGGGGTGAAGCAATTGAGTTCCCTGGGGGAGAAATGACACTGATCATCTGTAGCCAGGCTTTTAAGTGCCATTTGGTAGTGCAAATGCATTTAAAAAATAATATTGTTGGAACATATGTTGCATTCTTGTCCTCTGAGGATTGCCGTTCTCCCAGCTTTGAGGAGAGCAGGGCCAACTCGCCAGGCTGTCCTGCAGGCATGACTCCAGCCCCACGCGTCTCTCTGAGCAGTGTGTCCTGAATGTTACTCACCCTCTTCTGAAATTACTTTTCACTCTTTTGGGCGTGGGGTTGGGTTTTGGCCTTCAGGCTTCCACCTCCAGCACAACAAAACTTGTCAGCTTTTCAG
This sequence comes from Cephalopterus ornatus, assembly GCA_013396775.1. Taxonomy (NCBI): domain Eukaryota; kingdom Metazoa; phylum Chordata; class Aves; order Passeriformes; family Cotingidae; genus Cephalopterus; species Cephalopterus ornatus. The sequence continues at coordinate 53,423 of VZRE01014807.1, forward strand.
ATGTGGGCTGTAGAAGACTCCAAACTGAGGGGTTGCCCACTTGTCTTTTGAGCATGTGCCAGGCTGTCCTTCAGGTTAGGGCTGGGCTACAGAAACTGCAGCACAGGAAAACCAAGTGATGGCTGGATCTCTTGTGGTAACAAGCAGACTTAGTAAGAGCGGTCCTATGCAAACCTGATAGGTAGTGGGCAAAACTAACCTCCAAGGCAGTTAGTTTATTTAGATAACTTCCAACCAACTTCATTGTTTCCTCACTCTCCTCATGCTACCTGTGATTTTGATGCTGCCTGCAGGCTCAGGGAGAATTGCCCAGGAGCACAGGGGGTGTGAACTGGGGGAATGGAGAGATCTGAGACCTCCAGTCTTTAGTGGTGGAGGGGACAGGAGTCAGTGTGTGTGAGTTATGAAAAAGCACTGCAGATGAGCATGAGCATGCTCACCCTCCTGACCATTCTTCTGTAGGGGTTCCTTCTGCAGCAGCTCCTGCGATGAACGTGAGTATTGTTTGTAATATCAGTAGTGTCTCTGTCATTGTGACAGTCCCTCATGGGCCCAGCTCCTCCAAATTGCTGGGGCAGGCTGGCCCCCCGCCGGCCCGGCAAGCTCCATCAGCCTAATTGGGGCTCCCGGCAGGGCTCTGCTGTGTGGAGCAGCTGGTGCAGCCGGGGCACCCTCGGCAGCAGTCGCTGCTCTTAATGAGTTTGTTGCTGTTTCATTAATGAGTGAGTGGCTGTGATTTCATTTTCCCCCTGTACTGGTTTTCCAGACCCCTTCTTGAGAAAGCAGACCAATTCAGACAAAAGTGACACTACAGTTTTATAGGTAAAATTACTTCTATATTTTTTCTTTTTGATTTACTTTTAACCCAAGCAGAGTTTCTGAAGGCATCAAAATTGATACTTTTTGCATATATAGTGCTACTGCATTTGAGACTATTTGCCCTTGTTAACTAGCATAGGCATATCCCTAAAAGTCATGGCTGTTCCTGGCTGAGTAACATCGTATATTTCCATGGAGAATTAGGATTTTGAGGAGGGGAGGGCTTTACATACCCTAAACCTAACAAATACCCACAAACCCCACCACCTGAACCATGTGTGTTTCTTAATACATTTTCTATAAACTTCTGCAAGGTCTTTGGTGAATGGAGCAGCAGCCAGAAACTGACTTCGTGCACCACAGATGTCAGAAAGTGAATCTAGGGCAGCAAAATATTTCCCTCTTTGGAAAGTGGGGGCACTTCCTAGTCCTGGAGAAGCACATGCAGCACAGCCAAGAGTGGGGAGAGCAAACTGCTGAGCTGGTCTGCAGAGCAAAGGCTCGACCTGCAGTCCGAGGGAGCCCAGGATCTGATGGGATTAACCTGCTTATCTACTTTTCTGCCTTTCAGTTAGGATTTAGTTAACAATTTCCTGGATCTGCATCAGCAAGAAGAAATGGCTGTTCCCGGGATTCAGAAAGGTCAGCAAGAGGCCAAAGATATTTAAGCACAGAGTTTGAGACTTTTAAGGTGTTAGAAATGCATAGGCTGGAGTCACATCCTGAAAGTAGGTCTTTGGCATAAGGAAAGAAGAAGCTTCTAGCAAGGACTGTCTCGCTGTATCTATGTGCATTTGTAAGCAGCAGGAGATGTTCACACTCCCATTTTGTGCCGGCTGTTCCGTCCCTTGTGCCGGCTGTTCGTCCCTCCACACCAAACCCCCTGAAACCAGCAGCACAGCTTCCCACAGGCTCGAGTGCTCCCTGGGTGCATGGTGTTTGGGAGGTCATTCTCCCCGTGCTGCAAAACCCGGGGCCCTGACTTTTTCCACCCCATCTGTGCTTTGCCCACCAGCAGGCATCTGCCAGGTGCCTGCTTTGAAGCGTTACTCCTCTGCAGGAACAAAAAGCCCCTCAGATTAATGGTCTGCCTAAAAGCTAAAAAAAAAAAAAAAAAAAGAAACAATTTTAAATATCACATTAAAATGCCATTCCACATGTGAAAGGATCCATTAAAACTTTTTACATTTGTTTCCCCTGTTTTACATTTTGTTCTGGATTCAAGTACTCCTCTCTTATAATTCTCCTTTGTAATAAACATTTTTGCCTTGGTTGGCTCTGCTCTAACAGGGACTATTTGCTGTGCAGAGGGACTTTTGCCTAGAATAGAGCTTTTCTTTCCAAAATCACCATTTGCAGGGATACAGCCTGGGCAGGAGCCATGGGCTCACCCCTGGAGGTGTTCCTGCACAATTTTTCTTAAAAGTTTTTTTTTTTTTTAGGTATTTGAAGAAGCACACCCAGGCCTCACCCTCTGGTTCTTCTCTTCCTTAGAAGGAAAAGTTTCTAAGGTCCAGCAGGAATTCCTGGAAACATTCAAGGCCAGGCTAGATGAGCCTATGAGTAATCTGTTCTAACTGAAGATGTTCCTGCTCATTGGAGGGGGGTTGCACTAGATGACCTTTAACAGGTCCCTTCCAACTCAGACTGTTCTATGATTCTATGATTCTGATTGGGCAGGACTGTGGGCAAAAAGTAGTAGAGCTTTCCCCCGTTTAGCCTCTTTTTTTGTTTGTTTTTTAAAGATTTTAATTAATAAGTGTTGGAAGAATATTGACACAAGCTCTACTGTGTGTGGTGGAAGTCAGGAGCTGTGGGATGTGTCCTGCATCCTGCCCAGCCTCTTCCCTCTGCCTGGGCTGGGGAGATGCTCGTCATCCCACTTGCCTGCTCAAAAAGCAAGAGGGGAACTGCTGATGGTGCAGCTCTCACCCCAGGCCTCTCCTGAATGAAACCTGCTCCTCATGGCATGTTGTGCACAGGGAATTGGTGATGCCAACTGTTACCTTGTTACTAGGAAAATAGTTTTAAGACCTCAAATTTAGACTAGAGTCAAGTGTCCCAATAGGGAAATGCCAGCAGCTTACCCAGCTAGTCACAAGCAACCCAAGGGTGCATGTTGTGCCACATATTACCATTTCCTTGCCTTGCCTTTTCCTTCTTCTCACGTGTGTGTGACATTGCAGAGCCTGCCAGACAAAATCCCACTCGCTGCTCACCTGTAGCTCCCGACTGAGAGATCTGATAGTTTGTTATTTAATCCTTTGCCCTGTCTCTAGTCCAGTGCTCTACCCCTTAGATGGATAAGAATAAAAGAAAGATAAATGCTTGAAACAAAGCCTCTCAGTGCACTGGGAATGGCGTGGCTGCCCTGACGGGCATTTCTCAGGAGTAATAAGAGCTTAACATCAGCATTGCCATGCTCCTTGCACAGCTCCTCTTATGTCTGTATTGCCTTGTTGCTGTACCTGCTGCTGGGGCTTTCCTGCCCTTCCTCTGGCTGCTTGGCATTGGCACACCTGAGCCTTGCAAACCGAGGGCTGACTTCAGGAATGCAAATAATGTTCCCTGTGCATCCACACCATGTCTCTAAAAACCTTTTCCTCTTGTTCCTTGTTGCCTTGGAGGATAATTACTTCAAAGAGCAGCCCTGTTGCCTGGTATTTCAGTTTATCTCATTACCATTGTGTTTGCCAAGCCAGCCAGCTTTGCCAAAAACAGAATCAAGGTTGTTGGCAGTGCTGGCTGGCTCGCGTCTTCACTCTCTCTGCCTGCGGAGATGCTAATTTCCCCTTGATTGCAAACCTTGCATTCATCTTTTGTGAATAAGCCGTGCCTACAGTCACGGCATAACGGCTTTAAAAACCTGGGCCCGAGCCTGTGGGCCCCTCTGCTCGGGCAGCCAAAGGCAGGGCTAATGGATGCTGTTAGGATATTTACTTGCCACTTTTTTGGCCCGGGGTAGCAGCTGGCTGGCACCCACGGCTGGCAGAGGGCAGGCAGGAGCGTCACGTTGGAGAGCTGCTTGGCAGGCAGTGCACTGAGGGGAGGAGCTGGAGGAGGCACAGCGATGCGGATGGACGGATGGACAGACGGATGGGTGAGTGGGCACAGGGACTTAACGCACCATTGCAAAGGTTATTTGTCACAGCGCCACTAGTCGCCAGAATCGAGGTAAGAGCTGACAGCTTCTGGCTCTAGGGGCTTCCCTGGGCTTCAGGAAGACTAGCACAGCCTCAGGACACCCTCAGGATGGTCTTTAGCTGATTGCAACAAACTGTGTGTAAATTTTTTAAGTCTTCCTTGCAAAATGCTGAGTTGGCAGTAGTGCAGCCACAGTCTGAACAATTCACGCTCACTCTGACTTGTGTTGGCATTGCCAGCATGGTCAGAACAGGGCACCAAGGTTTGGAGTGCTGCTTAAAGTCAGTTTAATGACTAAGGATTATTTTATTGTTTTTAAGATCCCTAAAATCAGACACTCCTAAAAAAAAAAAAAGAATAAAATTTCGCAAAGCCTGGCTCTATTAACCCAGGTGTGAGCAGCACTTGCAGGGATGTATGGCATGGGGTGGACAGCCACATCTGAGGGCTTTACATGCCTGTTTAAGAGAAACCTGCCTCAAGTGATGCTATGGTTGTTGCTAAGCAACAAGTGATGCTTGCTATAGCCAATATTGCCCTCTTAAAGGTACATTTGGAAAGAGCAATATGCTGTGTGCATGAAATTAATTTGCAGATGTATGGATTTGTATTTGTTAGTGGCAATAAACTTTGGCAATTCTTCAATGTGGCATTAAAATGGAATACAATGTGGCATGGAGATATTGTATAGCAAAAACATTAAGCCCTCCCCTGTAATTAATTGGAACTTAAAGCTGGGATATCTTACTCACCAAAATAAATTAACAGTAAATCAGGTTACAGAATAAATTAACAAATTAAATTGGGTTAGTTGGAAAGCTTAAAAGGAAGAGCATCTGTGAGCTGCTTGCATTGGAAATACAGTTACAAAGTCTTGAGTTGGAAGGGAAGGATCACACAGAAATGTAACTGTCCCAGTGTTGCTTGATTTTCACTCTTTAACATCAAAAGACTGAACCTGTTCTAAACATGGATTAAAACTCAGTCATGGTGTAACGCCCACCCAAGTCAAAGCAGCCATACTGAGAAAGGCTTTTGGCTGCTGATCTTCTGTCTTTGTGAATAGCTGCTAGAGATTTCCAGAGGATAATACTCCTTTCACAGGCCATCAAAAACTCCCTTTTTCATTTTCTTAGGCTTCTTTTCCTTCACTTGCTTTTTTTCCACCAGCAATAATTTCAGTTTGTCTCCTGTGCCTGCAGAAGATGCTCCCACCCCTTACTTGCTCCCCAGGGATGCACCCTGTGTCCAACCTGTGGATACAACAGCTGTCATCACCCCTTAACCTTGGCCAGCGTGGTGGCTTTGGACACTCACAGGGCCATTTGGAAGGCCTGGGCTGAGCTGCTGCTGGCTCTCAGGGTTGCTAGGAGGGACTAGCGTGATAGTGGTCTTGCCATGCCAGAGAACTTCCCCATGTTCCTTCAGTCACCCCTGGGCTTGCTCTGCTGCCATGGCAAGGCTGGAGAAACTCTCATCTGCCAGCAGCAGTGAGAAGGGGAACTGTAGCAAGGTATTTTAACTGTATTACTTTCAGGTGGTTGCTACATCTTTTCTAATTAAAATAAAATCATCTTAGGACTCCTGAAATGAATGCTTGGTATAATAGATTCAGAAAGTGATGAAAATGTTTTCATTAAAATAGTGAGAGAGTGAGAGAGACCCTGCAAGGCATAGCATTTTATCTCAACTCTCTAATAACATTAATAAACTCTTTAATCTTTGTCACGTTTATGACTTAATGGCAATCCTTAAAGACATGACAGACAAGTAAGAGCTGCCAGGTTCCTTTAACCTATAAGCATTCATATTATTTGCAGGATTTTGATTAAGTGGAAAATTCCTCTGCAAGGGGCTTTATTCTCCACGTAAATCTGTGTGGTTGGCGTGAGTGGCAGAGGATGCTCAGACCCAGCTGCAACCAGGTGGTGCCAGGGGATGGGAGTGCTATCTCCCTTTTCCGTGACCAGAAGCCAGCTGGCTCCTTCCCTGCCACAGGCCAGGGGTACTTGTTGTCACCTGGTGTGACCAACCCTCAGTGTTTCCCTTCTCCTGCCTGTGCTGCCCGGGAACTGACCTGACCCTGCCGATGGGCTTTGTTTCATTGGTCACCTGGAGGACTTCAGCTGTCCTTTCCATGAAAAGTATGTTTAAAGTGATTGATGCTGAGCTGTATGTTGTATTCTCCTCTTCCTTTGGGCTGCAGAGCACTAATGATCCCCACCCCTGTTTCTTTGCTCACATAGTCACGGGGCTGTGGCAGTCTGTAATTTCAGACAAGTAATATTTTCTAAGAAACCACATTAAGAGAGTGTCATTTGGTTGCGAGGCCAGCATTCCATTTGTGAATGCCAAGAGCTGCCAAGCCCAGACTTCAGTGTGCCACAGTATGCCACTGTATGTATGTGGTCCAAAGAAGCAGGTATCCAGAGGAAGAATACTATAGATCATGTAATTAGGGGTCTGCACAACAAGACAGGCACAGCTAGGGACTGAGCCTGGCCTTGGGATTTTCTTTTTTTGTTTGTTTGTTTGGTTTTGTTTTCAGCAACCTGGAATTTTCTAACTATCAAGTTCTTGACTATAAAACCTAATTAAAGCTCCTTTAATGCAAGGGGTTTGCATTTAAACTCCTAAGTTGTTTTTCCCCCCCCCTTTTTTTTTTTTTTTAAGTGTTATATGCAAGTGCAGCCTTTTTTCCTCTGTTGCTGGGGTTTGGATCCATTTCTGCAGCTGCCACCCCACTGTTCCCCAGCTGGAAGCACAAGGATGCTCCACTGGTGGGGTGAATCCAGAAAAGTGTCATCAGTGGCAGCTTGGCCCCCTGGGGACCCTGCACCCTTGGGAGGGCTGTGGCAGCTGCATCCTTCCCCAACTGGGCACTACTGTGCCCAAAAACAAAGACTTCCACACGGTACAGGTGGTATTTCACACAGATTTTCTTCAATGTTATCTGCTACCTGCATAAATACCAGCTTGGTAAATTCACTCGTGTAAATGATAAGCTGGAGCCTCTTTGGTTATTTCTCAGTCACATGCCAGTAGTAAAATGAAAAATCACTATTAACCCCCTCTTTTATTTGCATAATTCTGATGCTGTCAAAAAAAGAGACAACGCTCATGTAGCATAAGGAGAATTTTTAAATAGAAGCATTACATTTTAAAACCGTAATAAAGATAAAAGCAAAATAAACACCGGAATTTGAATTTAGAGAATGAGAGAAGAAAGATTAGGCTGTGCTGGTGCAGTAATGAAGGTAGTGGCTGGTAACAATTTTTAATAGCACATTAATGCTGAATTACTTTGGAATTTCTGCAGGAGTCGAGATGACATCCACATAAACACCAAATGAATTCCAAATGATTGGTATTATCATAAAGAGCACCAAATGAATTAATAATGATGGAACACTTAAACTAAAACATTATCTTCTCTAATCTGTTGTCTCTTTTATGCACTGCGCAATTCATTTTTAGCCAACTATGACCCTTTCTTTCGTTTGTCTTTTAATTTAAAAATATATATATTTATTTTTGCACAGATATTCTGCTCCTGCACTGTGTGAAGTGGGACTTGGACTAGTCTGTCTTCATAGCAGTTTTGTGCTGGCATCACAAAATTTAAGAGATAGATGGGAAGACATCTGGACATGAGATGTATCGCTGGGAAAATGACTATGACTAATAAGAACCATAATAATAACGATTCCGTCTTGATGGTCCCACATGTGCAGAGACCTCAGGGCACCCTTAACAGCGTTTAATAAACTAAATGGCTCACTTTACAGCAATGCAATATGTCTCCCCCTCCCACGGAGAAGCCCAACGGAAGAGGAAGCCTGAACTTGCAGTCTGTGTGGATGAGCCAAAACAGAACAGAAATCAGGAATCTGGGTCTGGTTTTGGGTGCCCCGTGGGTGCCAGAGAGGAGCTGAGCCCCAGCAGTGTTGCTATGCGTGTGTGGGCTCTTTGGGGGCCCCCATCCCTGCCACATGGGGGTACCTTGGCACAGCCTGGGGAGGGGACACCAGCAGCAGCATCGCCTGCCTGTGGGCAGCGGTGCCCCGGTCTCGCCGGGTCCCTTCCCGCGGCCGCGCTGGGTGTGTGCAGTGACATATTAGCAGTCAAATGACATTTAGAGAGCACGAGTCTCACTCTCTCCTGCAGGCCAAGTAAATATCATTAGTAATGATATTAAATCTCAAATTGTGCTCCTGCACTATGGCAACCACTCAGCAATTTGCCATTGCAGCTTGTTCCTAACAATTACTTTCATAGACTTTATTTCTTAGAAAACTATTACTGACCATAATCGCCTACATGGCATGACACGAAAATAAATAATAATTAAAAAAAAGAAAAGAAAAGTCAAGCCAGCTTTCAGAGTGAGGGTGTAATGCTGCCAAGAGGCTGGCATGGCAGGTTTTGGTTATGTTAGGAAGTGCTGGGAGCTGCATGGGGGAGCTGGGCAGGGCAAAGATTTTCAGGCCTGTTAGCCTGGGTGGCTTAGAAGCAGCATGTGCTGCAGGGCAGTCAGCTTGCTCTTCTCTACAGTACCTATCTCACACACACACGCGTGTATATATATATATCTATATAAATTTATTTTTCTATGTAGAATTGTATTTTTACATGTGTGTATGTGTACTTATTATATGTTTTTGTGTATATGACTGTATATGTAGTACATATGTGTTTATATACACATATGTGCACACATGTATATATATATATATAGGCATATATACATATAAACCTGTACTTGTCTATATGTAGGCACATCTATACACACAGAGCCCCTCAGCTGCTGGCTGCTCCTCCCCTCCTCTCTTCAGCAGTGCTGGCTGGGCTGTGGCAGGCTGCCGGTGGCAGTGGAGGGCCTGCTGGCCCAACACACGTGCTGCGCTTCTGTGACAGAAGCAACATATAATTATATTACAAATTAACTTGCAAATGGTGGTAGTGATGTACTCCACGGGAAAAAAAAAATAAAATCATTGGTTTCATCTTCTCTTGTGTCTTGTAGCTGGTCCCTCCAGCACAGTCTGCATCTGTCAGGATCCGTGCCCTGGGAGCACTAATCTTTTTTATTAACCATTAAACAAGAAGATCCTTTTTATTTGAAGATGTAAAACATGCAGGAAGCACTATCTATAGCTGCTAATTCAGGTCACATTACACGGCTCTCCCTCACCTCTCTGCTCGTCCCTGTTCTGCTGAAAGCTCCTTGCCATAAAACTGCCGCTGCCGTCGGACCCGATGGGCCGTCGCCCGCATTTGCATTTAGAAGCCGGATCTTATCTTGAATAATTACACTTCTTTTCTGAGTGACCCGATGTAAACCAAGCCCCTTTTAAAGCTTCTCTCATGGCAAGTTTATGAGATGTTACTATATTTTCTTAACATTCTTCACCTTCCAGTCGTTTTTATTTCACGTTGGGGCGGTGAGAGGTGAAGGCAGCAGGACTCCAGCAAAGAGAGGCAGAGGATGGCAGTGGCTGTGGTCACCTCTGGGTCTGTGGGGCTTGGGCACTGGTGGGATGACACACCACTCCCAACCCCTCGCCGCCACTGAGGAACAGCCACGCTGGCTCATGGCTCCCACAACCCAGGGAAAAATCAAATGGGAGAAGGACTGACATCAAGGCTCCTACCTGGGTGTCTGTGCTTCCTATGCTGAGCAAAATGGGCCTCCTATTTTATTGACAAAGCGCAGTGGATGCCACCTCGTTAGCATTATAGAGCAGATTCTTCACATGCTTTTTTTATTCTGCAGCTTGGCGGCTGCTGTGTGAGACTGCGGAATATTTTACTGCCTTGTGGCTCTCATTCAATACGGCAAAAAAAAAAAAAAAAGAGGAAAAGTTGACAAAAATC
>VZRE01014807.1:63294-194779 GCA_013396775.1 Cephalopterus ornatus
TTTTTTTTTTTTTTTGATGCGTCTTTGTTTTTAACAGCCCCTCCTGCTGTGACAAAACTGTTAATTAAACTGAAACTAAAATAAATTAAGCCCACCTAATATTACAAGCATTTGAAGGCAAAGCATCAGCCCAAGGGCTGGCAGGGTAGGGGCTGCTATGCCTGTCCCTTCTGCCCCTCCTGCTCCCCTGCTCACGGGTGCATTGGTGGCACTGTCAGGGTGCAGTGTCCCAGGTACTGTGTGCCTGTGGGGCTAAAAGCAAGACTTTTGGCTCCCATGTGAAACAGAGCACAGTGTAAGAGGCTCCATCAGCCAGGTTGTGGCTTGTCGAGACCAGAAATAAAGAGAAAATATTAATATATTATTGTTGTTGTTTTAAATAATAATAATAATGGGCTCTAAAAACTTAATGTGTGGCCCAGCATTATCTCTATGTCCCTTTAAGTCCAGTTGATGTTCCTGATTATTCTGGAGGGAAAAGCCCCACCAGCAGCACTAGACGAGGGCATTCCTGCCCTCAGCTTTGCTTACAAATCCGAGGCGGGCTGTAAACACCTTATAACCAACACCTCTCCCAGACCTCCAGCCTGGCCACACACCCATAAATTAAAGAAAGGGCTGGCCTGGCCGGGGCACAGTGCTGGCTTTGAAGTGTGGTAATGAACTTCGCTTTTAATTCGGGGTTGTAACTTCCATCCTGATGCAAAACTGAGAGCTGCAGAAAAGCTGCATGCATAATCAGGGGTGAAAGCAAGGATGCGGTGTGCGATGTGTCTGATGTTGGATGAGAGGGAAGATAGCCTTTAATCATTTTGTTTTCAAAGAAGCTTTAGAGAGCTCTTTGAAGATGAGGCTTTTTGAGAGCTGCTTCTGGAAAATGGGAGGCGGCGATCCACGACGCCCACCCTCACCCACCCTCTTGGTTAACCTGCACGCGGGATGCACGCCACGGACCCGTGGGCATCCCTGCTGCCAGCACAGGTCCCTCGTGGCTGGCACCCAGGGAACTTCTGCAAAGCCAGGCTGACCTAGAGTTGCCTGCGGAGCTGACACTCTAATGGCTGTGGCAGCAAGGAGGAATTGCCCCACTGTCTTTTCAGCTGAGGTGATCATGGCTCCTCATTGTGCAGGGGCAGGCAAGCAGCTAGAATAGGGTGTCCAGCCTTCCTTCATTAATTATAATATTTTTGTAATGATAATGTTCTGTAAATCATGTCATATTATCTTTGGATGAAAGGGAATGATAATGAATGTCTGATCAGACATAATTTTAAGGATCGTGATGGTGAGGCGTGGAGCTGTGCCTGTCCTGTAATGCAGCATTTTGGGGTGGGAGAAGGAGAGGGTCACCACCTCACTGCAATCAGTCTGTGTGGTAGCTACAGGCAACTTCCTTATGGCCTGGGATCCAGCAGAGTATCCAAAGGCACAAAAGGGTTGAACATCATCTGACCATCGCAGGCTGGGGAGGGTGGGTGAGCTCTGCTCACCAGTACTCAGTGCATGCTAATAGCACGCCTGGCTTTATTTTGAGCACCGAGGTCAGGATGCTGTTGTGTGAAATGCATCATGTACAAAATAAGGACACAGCTTCTTGCTCTAGAAATGTTACAGGCTGAAAGAAACAGCCTTAGGGAATGAATGTGCTAACAGTCCTATTTTTATCTCTTTTTACCAAGTGGTGTGGCCTGTGGTAAAACAACAGCCAGGCCAGCAAGTGACTGCATGCTGTTGGGGCACTGGTGGTATGTATTGCCCCTAAGCAATTGCACCAGGTGTGGTATTACAGATCTTGTCAGTGGCTTTGTACATCTAATATGCTTTGTAAAGTCGGCGTGTGCTGGTAGTTGAGGTTATTTACAGTTGTCAAAGTGCCATGACAAAAAAAGCCTATGAAGCAGCCAAAATATATGAATTACTGTCCCCTCCAGATAAGGACTGAGTTCATCTCCATGGCATCACAAAGGACCTTGCTCCTGCTGGTGTAAGCTTGCATGGAGAAGTGGACAAACAGCAACACATCAGCACCTTTCCATGTGACTCTGGGCAGAGGAGCTGGGCTCTGCTTCAGCGCTTGGCACAACTCCGTGGCCACGGCTTCACCTGGCCAGGCCATTATGTAACCAGCCCACCTCCCTGCATTTTGTGAAGGTAAACTGCACAGAGATTGTCCCATCTCAAGTTCTGGCCAGCATATGGATCTAACAAACCGATGCACTTTTAGACTTCAGAAAAGGAAAAAGCAACCCCAGATTCACATGTCCAAATTTGCTGCTACATTTGGTACAATTTCTGCAAATGTTTTTGTTAGAAATCTTCATTCCAGTACATACAACTCCAAGACACTGTTATTTTCATAGTGTATGCCCATGCCAGCATGCTGAAGGTTAAGTTTGAAAGGTCCAAAGAGGTGGGACCGGCCCTCTGTGTGTTAAACCCAAAATCCCTTTCCCCTCTGTGCTCTCCAGTCTGCAGCAGGTACTTAAACGGAGGCCTTATTGTGGAGGTGCAAGGCTTTGTGACAGACACTGCAGCTGGGGAAGCAGCTAATGACACCTGGCAAACACAGGCTGTTAGGGGATTAAATGTGCCACTGCTCAGTAAAAGCAAGGCACACAACATTGGGAAGTTTAGAGACAGTGGGTCGGACTCCTGTTTTCACTCCTAAGCGAAGCTGTGCTATTTTTGGCCAGGCCAAACCCTGCCTCTTTTAATTAGGTTTATTGCTATAGCTACACGGTGGTGTGTATGTGTTAACATTTGATTTTTGTACCTAATGTAAGCGACCGAAATAAACAGTCCAGACTTGATGGTCCCAGTGGGGGGACTGACATTTGGAATAGGCTCAGAATCTGCTGTTTTGATGCTTGTTAGACTCCAACGCTTCACTCAGAAAGCACAAAGCATGGGAGGGTGTCTGCAGGGTAGAGCTACGTTAGCCTCCTCCAACACAATCCTCAACCTGATGCTGAAGTTCTTAGAGACGCTCACAACCATTGCTGTGTCAGGTGTAGCCGACGGAGGGATCTGAAGAGGGGTGTTATAATGCCACTCAGCTATGAGTTACCAGAGATTGCAAAGTCTCCCTAGAAGGGATCTTGTGCCGCCAAACCTGTGCAGCACAGTGTTGCTGTGCCTGGGCTGCCCTCCATGTCGGACCACCCCTGCTGAGCTTGAGTATGAGACATAAAACCAGCAAGGACTGGGACAGAGAGGCATATTTTACAGTGGGTTTGAGCATGGAATGTCCCTGTGGTCCAGTGAGCCAGGATCATGCCTCCTTGCTGCTTCTCTGCTCCTGCCCCACACCATCACTCTTCCAATCTGAAAACAAGACTCAAAGATCAGATTGCTGGAGTGAAGGCTGAGGAGCAGGGGGCTGCTGTACAGCCCCCTCTCCCTCTGCCTCAGCCCAGCCCACGGCTCTGGGGAGCAGATGGTCCCTGCAGAGCTGGCAGCCCAGAGCCAGAGAGCTGCCCTGTGCCATCATCTGCCCCGCTGCCTGTGCAAGCACCACACTCCCACTCCCATCAATCAGCACAGACCAGGTGCCTGGAAGCATCTCTTGCCAATCGCCTTTTATTACCTTTAAAAAGCCAAGAAACCCAGAACAAGACAAAAACTGAGACCATGTGAACATCATGCAATGGATTCACTTTAAAGCAGGCTGGGGGAGGGAGGGGAAGACCAAAAGTCATGTTAGAGTGGAAGTACCGCTGCACCCATGTCTGGAGGCCAGATCGGGTGGACTGTCACTGGTGGTGTTGGTGGTGACTGTTGTGAGTGACCAGACTGATGCTGAAGCAGGAAATGGAAACACACTCATGAGACATCATCCCAGGTAACCCCAGGTCTGATTCTGACCCAAATGCAATTTCTTACATGGTGATGACAGTGAGAAATACTCCTAACCCTTATCTTAGGTACATTCTGCCTTGGCAAAGTCTCTTCGGAAAGAAGCAGCACATTGACTACTGTTACAAGGGCTTTTTAGTTCAGTTATGCTATTTAGTGTGACTAGTGCTGCAGTAGTCAATTAGCGGAGTGGATGTTATCCAGCAGGAGTGATGTTACTGCACTCTGCCCTTCAGTCTCTCTCCCGTCTTCAAAATTCATAGCACAAAGTAGAGCAGAATTACCTTCTCGAAAGAATGTGTTTTGGAGAGTTTGAGCTATCATGGAAATAACTTTGCATCTTGTCCATCATGTGGATGTGACAAAACACATGCCCTTATTTTCCTGAGGTATAGCCAACATTTGGGTTCATTACATTTAATGGAGTAGGGTCACCCATAAAGTTATTCATAAGGTATTTTCTGAGTGGTTTTCACCTTCTCTTTGAAAAAATAAATTATATCAGCATGTTCACAAGGTACAAATGGGACTGGCATTTCAGCTGTTATTATGTTATTAACTTTTTTAACCTAATAATTTTCAATCAAGAGTGAGAAGCAATTTTCCCTCACTCCAGTGACCAGAGCTGGAGATTCTGCAAAGTGTTCTCGTAGGGTTCACCTTGACAGACACCCAATTCCCTCCCAAATCGAAGCATTACCCCCAACACTCTCATCGCAGTTGCCGAGAATTTCCATTTCCCCTTCGGCTAGGATTTAATTTAGACGGCAAAGACTTCCTAAGCTATGGGAGAGTAAAGATAGATGGTATGGGAGAAGGAGGCTGATGAAATGTAGTTGACTCCGGATCTGAAATATTTTATCCCTCCTCAATGTAGGTTAAATTATTCTTCACCTTTCCCACATCCATAATTGTCGCTGATCTTGGACCAACTCAAAACCCTACTACTGAGTTCAGTAGACTCAAAATTGCCACTAGAACTGGAAAAAGAAAGAAAAAGAGATTTGTTAGTGTCCATATACAATATCCCAAGACTATACAGAGCTATGAGATACAGCAAATTTAAGAAAGGCAATTTTTTTCTCATCACTGAGTATTTATTATATATAACAAATACATGAAAAAGAAAAAACTATATTGTGTGATATAAATAGTTTATTTACATTACAGAAAAACATCAAGACAATGTATACTATTTCAAATATATCCATACATAATCAAATATAGCTGTAGTACATGTTCTCATTGGTGTAGATTACCACAAATGCAAGGCAACATGTGTAGATCTTGTCTTAATCTTTTGTCTATAATACTGTATTTTGTAGTCCAAGCTCTCTGCAGTTAGTTTTGCCATTGTGGAAACATGCGCTCTTTAAATTAACCTTGTCGATGCTCTTGTTGTGTTGTCTGAACTGTAGTGCCCTGTGTTTTGCTTCTGTCTGTGGATTCTGTTGCTCCTGGGACATTTCCTGGAAAAGAGAGTTGTGAGAATACACGGCTCTTAACAACACATCTGCTCAAGAGGTGGCACAGGCAGCAGGGACGTGAGGGCGAGAGAGGCATCCTCTGTCCCTCAGCACACTTCCTTCTCAGTGAAATGAAAAGGGCTGGCTAATGGCAGTGGCACCACAAAAAAAAGCCACCACAACCCCCAAAAAGCATTCTGTGAACAAAATTATGGCAAGGCAAAGGCTAAGATTTCTGAGCAGTGGCCACTCTGCTGCATCAGGACAGCCCCAGCTGTACCGCATCACTCATCTTTAAATAATGGCTTTATTTTCAGTGAGGCGCAAGTGGAAGATCTAGGATGGTCTCACACTCACCTGCTCGGCGTACCAGGTCTGTGAAGTGTTTACAAAGTGGCTGCAGGGGCTGCCTTTCTGAGAAGCTGAGTGCTCCCAGTCCCTCTTAGTCTCCATGGAAATGCTCCATGAGCTGCTCATGAGCAAGCAGCTACTTTACTTACAGGTGCCTAGCCTGTGCCACGCTCCTGACACGGCTGTTTGGCTTAGGGCAGAAAGCAACTGCGCCAGAAAGTCCAAAATCTGATATTCCTTTGGACAGCTGCGGAAGCAAACCTCTTGTGCCTCAGGACCTCTGGTAACCCTCAGCAAGGGCGTGTTTCAACCTTTCACCTGCAGCAGTGACAGCTGTGAGGATGCTGCCCAGTGCAGTGTTTCCCCTGAATGGAAACCTAATGGCATATTTCCGGTTCCCTCCATGGAAAGGCATCCTCAGGTAGAAAGCACAGAAAAGTTTAACCCCAGGTGGAGGCCAAAAAGGAAGTTCTAAGCAGCTGAAAGCCAAGGGAGATGATGGCAGAAACTGTGGGCAGCTACACATGAGAGACTGAAACACCCTCCTGGAGTGGCATGACAAGAGGGCCCGCAATACTCCAGACCATACTGACGCATGTTTTTCTAAACATTCCCTTTGTATTGAGTTGATTTTCTTTTCTGTTCCAGGAGGGCTTCCAGGAGCACCTTGTTAAACCCTATGGGTTATGCACCAGTGACAGCCCACCCTCTCAGTACAGAGGTAGCTCAAAGCACTTGCCCTCAGCTCTGTGTCAGATAACTAGCAGCAGAATATAGTGAAATACATTTTTACTAACCCCTTAAAATAAAAAAGGTCATTTCTCCCCCTCCCGTTGAATGGGACTGACGCCATAGTTTTTTGACTGAAAGGCTAAACAAGAGCGTAAAAAGGTATGAAGCATTTAAAAATACTGAAATACAATTATGTAAGTGTCTAGCAAAATATGGGTCAGACTGTCCTGACTTGCCTCACTTTTAAGCCACCAGGACCACCCCCTCATGAGAAGCTGTATGGCTGTGCACTATATTTTGCTTTCTGGGAAGCAGTGAAGTAGGCTGCTATCATTACTTCAGGAAAAATCTGCCAGCGTCCCCTATGCTCTCAGGGGTCACGGCATAGCTTTCATTATGGAACTAAAGCAGACTTTAGCTGGTCTGCGATTTCACGGCAAACTCATTATTCTCTGCGAGTTCCTCAAAAAGGCAATCAAACTTTCCGAGTGAGTCAGGGAGCCGCTGTTAGCAAACACTGGGCTGATTCACTGAGCCGCGTGTCATGTGCACGCTGACAGCCTCCCAGCCCGACTGTCCCCGGGCGGCCTCTCCTGCCCCTTCAGCTGGAGATGCACAGCAGGATCTCGCAGTGCACTGACACCTGGCCACGCTGAGAGGTCGCACCGCTCGCTCCTGCTGCCACGGCCATGCAGCACGGCCATGCTACCGGGGCTCCTCCCAAACCCGGAGGATCAGGATTTACAGCGGAAGGCACAGCCCTGTTTTGCCCCAGTGCTCAGTCGTGAGAGCAAGGTTGGGGAACCAGGGGCGGGAAGCCAGAGTGGGCAAAGTTTTGTTCTTACAAAACCAGTCTGGTTTTGTAAGAAACATGGAGGAATCAGGTGGCTGGGGAATGATCGGGATGGTCAGCAATCCCAGGGGATGCAGCCATTCATTCACAGAGAATGGTGGATACGAACTGCTCCAGCTGGAAGCAAGGAGAGGAGCTTCTCACGGGCACTTTCTCAAAACTCACACTGACAGTATCTACACAGTCACTTTAGTTCAAGGTCGAGAGAAATCAATTCAAATGTAGATTACTCCAACTAAGATGATGAAAAAGCATCTTTTAACCAAAAATGCCCATGTTTTAATTGTGTAATACAGTACATTACCAATCGATGGAAGCTTGGGTAGGCCCCAGGGCCAAGCACCAACACCAAGACTGCTTAACAGGTAGGTTGTGTCTGAAATGCAGCTGGGTTTCCTAAGAAGGGCGTTTGCATTTAACCAGTTCTTTAGACTTAATCATCTGCTAAAACTGAGTGACAGGTTTCCCGTGGTCCTTAACTCTTTAATCAAAAGTCCTTTGTAGTGCTCTGTGTGGAGGATGCATTCATTTATGAACACAGCAGTTACTTCAATGTAAACCAGGTACTGGAGCACAGGCTGCCTGCCCTCCCTCTACTGAAGCTTGCTCGCAAGCTTGAGTTACTCACAATGTGATTCATAGCAGGTAAAACATGTTATGCATTAATTTTTAATCAAGTTATTTCTTCACATAAATAAGCTGCTGTGACTAAACATCAGGGAAGCACTAAAAATGCAAAGCTGCAAAGAAAACTGCTGAGAATCATTATGATACTAAGCCATACCTATATTATTTACCATTCTCCTTCACTTTAATCATTGCTTCTTTCTTTGCCTTATCTCTAAGCTAAAAGTCCTAGGGCAGAGGGGCTGTGCCTCACTGTTTCATGTCTTGGCCTCTGGTTCCCTACTTCTCCACCTCAGATGCTTATTCCTATTGCTGGCACTAGTAATGAGTAGACAAGCATCTGACCTCTTCCAGGAATTGAGTCACTTAAAAACAAATCATCAGTTCTGCTAGCTGTTTTTCAGCCAAGTCTATCCCCTGACCAGGTTCGTTGTGCCCAAGAGGTGAAGGAATGGGCAAAGGAAAACCATCCCTGTCAGCAGCACAGCCCATTTATTCAGATTAAAGTGTTTGTGAAACAATGGCCCTAAAAGTGCCCAGCACTTGCTCAGAGCCTTCAAGCAGCGGAGGACATGCTGTAGATTTGTACCACTTCACAGGCAAGATTTTAAGAGCAACAATAGTAATGACAGCTAGAAGATTACAATGGCAGTTTTGTGTGGCTCAAATGGACCCATTACACCAAACTCATTTGATAAATTAATTAGGTGAAGCTGCACTGAAAGGAGCAGCAAAGAATTTGGCCACAGCGGCCTCTGAGTGAAGTTTCCCTTCTTTCTCCCAGGCAGGTGGTTTCAGCATTTTCAAGAATTCAGGGTGTGGAGTTCAAACCAGTACTGTCAGGTTCTCCAAAGCAGACTACTTCAAAAACTCAATTACTTATGCATATGGTGCCACAACAGTCTCTTGTCATGTGGATTTCTCTTAGGCCACTTAAGAGTACATTTCTGCAAATGTATCTCAAATCATTATGCTGGGATGGAGGATGCTCTGCAGTAATTACCTGCATTACAGAAAAAAGTCAAAAGATCATAAATTCACTTAGTTACAAAGTGTGTGGGAAAAGGTACCGTCTCTGTATGAAAACAGTGTGATGGGTAATTTGCATTACAGCACCAGATCACTCAGAACTCACTGTCTGAATTCTTCAGTATAAAGTACTCTGCCTCACTGCGTCAAGGTGACAAAACTAGAATCACTCGACAAAACTATATACAGCATTTGTTCCATTATCAGTTACTACACCACCTTCTTTCTCTCACAACACACTGTATTTTTGGTTGTTTGAATCACTTCTGTGAACACCACCATAATCTACTACCTCATTCGGCAGTTGCCATTCAGTTGATGAATTCAGCTTGGTCAAAAGAGGCTTTGTTTTATGCCTTTAGGCCAGAGAAGGATTTATGAATTTTGCTTTTCTTTTCAAGGAACAAATGCTACACTTGTCTTCCAGCTAGGTAGTGCAACATAAGGACTGAAATATAATAGAAATTTTATTTTATACAGAGGTATGACACCTGACTTTTTCATTTTGTTTTGTTTTGTATTTTAAAAAGAAAATTAGTCATAAAAAAGTGGTTTATCAGTGTTGCTAGCTGAATTAATTTAACTTCGTGAGAGAAGCCTGTAGATGTCTGACATTGAGAGCTTAGCCCAAGCCCTCCCAGAGAGTAACACAGTTCAGTGGAGGAGTAGAGCAACACATGCAGGAGGGGAAGGATTGCCTTTCCCCTTCTCATTCCGAACTGGTCGTTTCCATTCGCACAACCCTTTCCTTTGCACGTAAAAAAAACCCAAACAAGTACATCACGTATGGCTTGGTGTGCCACCACCTAGTGAAGACCCTAAAAACATGTGCGGTGCCTTTGAACATGCACACAAGGCTAATGAAATCATTTAATCAACGGGGCTGCAAACAGGCTTAAAAGTTTGTATGCTTTGCCTGATTAGGACTAAGGGAATGGGCCCTTAAGGAAACCAGATGGAGATATGATTAGTTTTATTAAGTGTTGATCCAGCTGCTGTGTTTATATTCCCCTTATTTATATGAACAATATTTGTCCAAGTATCTGAATACAAAATAGGAAACTTCACTTGCTGTAGGCACCGTTGCTACCTAAGTTTGATTAAGATGGAAGTAAAAATTCAGTCATAATAATGAAGCAGCACTGGCTGGCTGGACCAGATGATATCTCCTGTTTGTTGGTGAATTAAATAGCATTTGTTATCAGTAATGTCACTGCAGAAATCTGTATAATCAGCGCACACAGTAAAAAACAAAACCAACAGTATTTCCATTTTCTATTGCAAAGTACCAGAGATACTGACCTTGTAATACAGAGGACTACAACACAGATGATAGCAATCTGGATGGTTCCAATCACAGCTGCTATTAAGACATACTGAAATCGTACTGGACCTGGAACCACATATAAAACGCTGTAGTCCTTTTTTTCACAGTGTTGTCCAGTATAGCCGGCATCACATCTGAAATAAAAAATATTTTTTCTGGTTATACCTGCTGCTTTCAAAGACTGCTGGAAAAATTATACCTGAAAAAAAAAATAAATCAGTGGCCTAAGCATAAGCTTATGTGCTTTTTTGCAGGATGGACTCCCACAGAGAGAGTACTGGTGCCTGCTCAACCTCCTAGAGGGAAGACTTCAGGTCCTCAGTGTCACCAAGGTCTGTGGGAGTGAACAACACCGCAGAGTGCCAGGAGGTGCCCAGGGGACCAAGACTTAACTGGCATCAAGTGGAACTACTTGCACATTGTAATGAGAACCCATATAGTTCCTTGCACAACATATTTCAGATTTCTCCCTTTCTTTAGGGAGGTGGGGGAGGGTGAAAAGCCATCTAGTTGTGGCTCCTTATGCAGATTACCCCTAAGGAGGTGATAAGCAATCATCCAAGCTCCATATGAAATGTGATTAGATGTTCCTGAAAGTGGATACATCATTTACATTTCGTCTGGTTGCTATAAAAAAACCCTCTGTTGATGCTGCAACCATCCACCCCGATGCCGCCTGCTGCGCTGCTCACCAGTTCCCATCCTGCAGCCTGACATCTCCACTCTGCTCTGTAATTCTGGGGGCAAACAGTGTTTTTCTAATTTTAGCTCTTGCCCTGTTTCCCCTAAAAAGCCCAAGCAAGAAGATGCAAAAATCCAGGTCAATGGCAGCAGCAATGGTAAGGGACTGAGACAGATGGCTTGGGCTCCTCTCAGATCTCTCAGTGGAGTGCTAACCCTGATGGGTTAAGCCTTGAGCTTCCACTCTTTTCCCCTCCTGCATTCCCACAGCTGCCAGCACCTTGAGGAAAGGACATTTTCCAGCTGAATGGAGCACCTAAAATGCAGCAGCTGCAAAGAGCAAAATGTGCCCTTGCTGTTTGTAAGAGCTGGGAGAAGCTGGCTTGAAAATCTGCCCTGGGGAGCAAGTCTGGTCTGTATGTATCTCTGCTCTCCCAGTCCAGTGTCTCAGGAAAATGGTGCTTCATGCCTAACAGTGCTTTTCATGCCACCAGGCCACTGGCTGGACTTCAGAAATAATATCTGCACCTATGCGGGGAGGCATTCACTGCAGAAGCACGTGCTTTCACTATAGTCCTTCTCCCTGCCCTAACCTCCTCCAAAATCACCTCCCACATGAAGGAGCCGCCTTTGCCCCAGCCAGCTGCCTCATGAGCATCACTCCTGCTACAGCAGGGACATATCCCCGGTGGCACTCCTCTCCTCCTTCAGGCTGAGGAGGCTACCTAGCAATGGCCTGAGCTCTTTGTGAAGGGCTTTTAAAAACACATCTAAATATAATTGAAGGTTACTGGATAGTTCCACAGTCAATTAACATTGTGCATAACTCAATACACTTTTGCCACATAAAATAGGGACTTCGTTGAATAATTTAAGTCTAATGGATTTTGCAGCACAAAGGGCCATGGCTGCCAGTATTTTCCACAGTTGATCTACATTAAATGTTTCTGTGAGTCAATATTTCCACGTGTGTAGCCTTCCCTCCTTGGTTAGAAGGGTTACCTGCAAGACGGTTCCAGCATGTTCGTGGAGTGCTCACACTTGCCATGCATGCAGAAGCCATTGTAATGCTCTGGACAAGGGATGTAGATCCCTCTTGCACTTTCTTCCAGTTTATTTGCATTCTCTGTGAACACAGGTGAAGGGAACATTAACCTGACAATGTAGGATAAGGTGAAACGGTGGGAAGAACTGTTAAAGAAAGGAAAATCAGAAGAACAATATGTGAAAGATGTTGTTCATGGGAAGCAAGGGCAAGGGTTTGCACCTTCAAACAGGTTGGCTAATGCAAAGCTTTGCAAGGGTTTATCTTGTTCTTTTCTAATTCCTGTCAAGTTACAGCAAATGAGACACTAGAAAAAATAATCTGACTATTCAAAAACTCATGACGGAATAGCACATGAAAAATACTTGATAATTTCGGTTATCCTTTATGGACTGTCTCCTTAAACCCAGGCAAGCTTAGGAGAGAAACTCTGGACATTTGCATGTCCATTATAGTATGTATATATATATATATAGTGTATATATATATACACCATTATAGTATATTTGGTCATTCAATAGAACATATACAGAAAGATAATTTTATGGCTGAAGTAGAGTGGGAGTCCAGAGCTGAAGTTTTTCATCAGTCTGCATGGCTGTGCCCCAGAGTTCACTGGCCTCCTCCACATCCCATAGCACCCAGTACCCTTAAACTAGTTTGACATTCTGAGTCTACTTCTGCAGCACTTAAATAGTCACCGAGACTGCAAATCCTGGAAAATCCCTCCCCATAGCCAGGAAAATGGAGTCTTCATTTAGTTTTGAAACAGATGTGTGGTCAAAATAGGCTTCGCAGGCTGAAACATGGAGTGTTACTTGCCATATACTCCCATGATTTTTGTAGGCCATCGAAGTACTAATTAATCTGGGTAATTTTGGCAAATTCTTTCAAATTTAACCAATACTTACAATATCTCGAATGGTAAAACTCCTTTTTCTGTGGTAGTATCATCTACCCATGATCAATTAAAAACAGAAGAAAGAAATCTCACAATAAATATCTAAGGAAATGTAGATTGCACACAAATAAGTTGAAGCATTTGTATCTTCCAAAGGAAGTCCCTAAGTGTTATGAAACAATTGCAGTTTGTGTTCTGCCTCCGAGCCAGGCATGCCGGCAGCAGGCATGCTTAGGTATTATCCCACCTCTGGGAAAAGTGTCTGCAGCAGATCCAAGATTCAGATTCTCATAATGAATTTCTTTTCTGTTGCTGCTGTCCAAGGAGAGTTGTAAGAGTCTCTAACCATTTGCACTAATAAAGTCGGTTATATTGTCCTTATGTGAGAACAGGCAAGGACCAGTTCCTGGCAAGCGAGAATGACGGGCAAGCTCTACATGCCTGTAGACAGCATTAGCTTCTCTTTCATCATTAGGATTTTCAGGACCTCTGCACTATGGACCATCATTGCATTTTTTCAAATGCATGTATGTTGAACACAAACCCGCCTGCCTCTCCTGGTTCCCTGCTTACTTTGGGATACCTGCGTGAGGTTGTCATGGAAGCTGTTAATGACCACACAGCACAGGAGCATCACAGGACAGTGATGTCGGTGATGGCGCAACTGTGTCTGGGACAGCACAGACAGGCTAGGCTGACAGGAGGCATGTTGTTATAGGCACGGTACAATCTCCTTTGAGAGCTTGCCCAGGAATTTCTGCTACTGGAGAAAGGTGGGAACAGGAGGTCCATTTGGCCTGGTGCTAAACATTTTTGGCTACCTATCACCCGCCAGGTGAGCCACTGGCTATAAGCATGTGAAATATATACACAGTTATCATCGCAGCAGGACATTATGCATGTTCCTTTTTTCTCCTGGAAATCCTCCCAGACAGGAAAAATGTGCGTGATGTGTGTCACTGGACTTGCCCATTGCACACGTGCAGATCCCAATGTGCTCAGGACTTGTGGGACTCCATACCCGTGTAGTGATCACCTACACACCATGCCTGATGGTTTTTGGGTGTGCTGGACCTCTGCTATGGCCCACATTCAAATCTATCTCTGCCCAGCAGCAAGAAATATGGGATCCTTATTAATACACATCTTCTTTCTGTTGTGGAAAATGTAATGCCATTTCCTTCATATATTCCATTACCAAGAGAAAGTTTGCTTCCTTTCTGAAGAACAGGAGATGGTCACATGAATGTGTATGTGTATCTCTGATCCTTCCTTCTCATTTACTGAGATATTTCTGTGATGTCTGTGCACCACCACCACACAACGCAAGAATCCCTGCTCTCTCAGATGACCCAGCAGTGTTGTTAAAATGGTATGAAACCATTTGGTTTAATTTTTTTTTTTAAAGGCACACTTCAACATGGAGGGAAATTGTTACTTACAGGACAGATTAATCTGCTAGGATTTGAAAGGGGGACCAGGACTTGCAGATGCTCTCACTGTGTGTAGGCAGTAGGGCTGGTAAAAAGAGGAATGAGCTCTTCCTCTTCCTGCAATCATGTGGGTAGAAACTGTGTTCTCTTTAAAAAAAGGTCTCTAGCACACTTTAAAGTAAATCTAGGATCCTGCAGATATACCTCTAAGCATAATATTGTGAAGGAAAAATGGTTTAGTGAATCAAAAATGAGATGGCCAAAGGTTTCCTAGCATTTATAGGATAAACACTTCATACAGGAACACTTGTCAGCTGGCTAGGAAGAGATCACAAAACTTAGACACAAATTATCCTTTTGACTGATGAATCCTCGCAAAGAGTTAGGGATCTAACATCAAGGCAAAGGGGAGAAAAATGCATATTTAGTTTGATCCGCCATTTTGGTTATTTGAAATACAGACCACAATAAAAGCATCATTTAGTTCAGACTAAGATGTTCCCCTCTTCCAGCATGCTTTAAATGCACACAAAATATTTCCCTGCCTCAAAACAGGTTATTTTTCTCATTACAAAACCCATCTTCTCAGATTCAATATAGAGACCCAAACCCCAAGACATGCTTTAAGTCTCTTCATGTTAAAACTGACTACTCCAATTTCTGAAGAATCTGAGCACTTTTCAATAATCCAGCTGTCAATGAGGTACTAACTCTTATGAATGCATCACCATGAAACAAGAACTATAAATCAATCCTAAAAAGAGAGGATATAAATAAAAAAAACATGTTGAAGTTATAAAGCAAGTAATATCTTAAAGAATTAACACTAAATTAAATAAATTAAGACTTCCACCCTAATTGTAATTCTAGATTATTTATAAATTCAGTAGTGGATGCAATTTGCATGCATCAGTTTATAGTGTCACTAAACTAAGGAGCCTCTCTACCACACCAACCTTACACCTACAAAGAGCAAAGCTTAAATACAAAGTTACCCAGTTTTTTCCAAGCACAGCAGATCAGCATGCATAAAGGAATCACAGACCAAATTCAAAGTTAGTTAGGTTTCAGTAATGTTAAATTCAGCAGCTCCTCTTCAAAGATTAGACTTGCTGCATTGTTATTGGCAATGTGGGAAGCTTTTATTTGCACTAAAAGGATAGATTTGTACCTTTTTGTGATGTCTAGGACTCAGGGTAGAAGCTAGTTGTAAAGACTTAAGATAAAAATTGGGATGACTGGGTCAGTCTCTCCTATTTCTGGACAAAAGAAATTCCTGCCATGTTTCTCAAAATGCTTCTCCTTTTTAATTCAAAAAGAAATACATTCACCCTCCAGATCAATTGTATTCAGAAATCTTTTTCTTGAAGCACTTTTCAGAGTGAAAATGCCAATGCTGATGAAGCCAACATCTTTTGCATTTCTGCAACATTTTTTGCATCTTTAGCCGGACCTGACATTTCATATTGTTCACATCTTTTGTTAGTGCCACCACATGACATGATAGCCTATCATATAAGACACACTAGTCAAAACAGATTATTTTTAAATGCTTTGAGGCCAGACACTACTTTGTGTAGCCTGAAACAGCTTATCATCACCTTGCTTACTGGAAGAGTCTCCCAGTTGAACACTTGCTCTCCAACCTTTCTGTGGATGGCAGGGAAATGCCGAGATGATGAGCTATTTTGCTGGGGTAAACTGGATCCTAAAAAGTTATCCGGTGTGACTGACCACCCATTCAGCAATCTTGCTTTTCCTGATGGATTGTCTTCTGAAATGTTAGATAAATTATTTAAAACTATCTTGTGTATTTTCCTTAATATCTATGGCTGTTCCTGCCTTCCATTAAGAAGGAGTGGAAGAATTATTTCAAATATATTTTGTATTATTTTTATTTGAATTTCTGGTTTAGCTATATGACTTCCCTTCAGCCTTTGGAAGTTGAATGTACACCATTAGGATTCTGAGGTAAATATTCCAGTGAAAGCTGAAATTCAAAAGCTGAAACAGTCTGCCTCGTTGCAGGGTGTGACTGCAAATGACGAAAACAAAGCAGCCAGACTCTTCTCCGGGCAGCCTTCACCAGTTCCCCAGCTCCCATCTGAGTGAGTGTGGATCTTCTGTTACACAACTGAATGTGTGGAGTAGTGTCGCTGACAAACGAATAAATCCATTAGTGTCCTTGATGAGGATTACACAAAGTACTGTCTGGAATGCCCAGAAAATTCCTTCCAGAGATAAGTTCCTAGAATCCACTTTGGAGAAATTAAAATAAAAATCTGGGCAAAAATAAAATTGACTACCAGGCACTCAACAATTTGTTCTGCAGGCCTGACAACTCTCCAATTCTTCATGTTTGAATCAGCAAGACTTTCTAGGTGATTTCGAGCAAGGAAAGCAGAGGAACCCAGCCTGTAAATTCTCACACTAGCATTTTGGCTGATGCACAGTAGGTAATGTTGGAGCTTTGGAAATATTAACTATTAGGCTATGCCCATATGAGAAAATATTGGCTCATGTACAGTGTTAATACCTATCGTACAGTCATCACTGGACCAAGGGAAGTCTTCAAAATACATGTATACACATATATTTCATCAAATAAGGGATAAGACAGTGAATGATGTGCAGCAGAAGCTATTTTGACGCCTATCTCATTGGAAAAAGTGGTTAAGGAGAATTGACTTACATAATAATTTAATCTTTTAATACCGCTGAGGTCAGTCAAATTTGCAGACGAAGGCTCTTGCTGATATTGAAGTAGTGACTCCATACACATCACATTATCAGAGGACTTATGAAGGGGGAAAGGGATTCTTGAGTCAAATCTGTGTCTTTAACCTTCTCAAACCCTTTTGGAAGCATATTCCCCCCTCCTCCTTTTTCCTCCCTGTCAGCTCTCCCAAGGTAGGCCGCAGAGCATAGCACTGGGACCTTACTTAACAAAGCCCTTCTGCTCTGCATGATAGAGACTTGCTGTGCAATTTGTATTTGAAATCAAAATAAAGGTCCTGAGAGTACCAACCTGTGGAGCAGGTAAGGGATGCCCTGAGTTTTGTGGAAGAGCTTCAGTGATTGACTAGGGGTGGGGATCTGAATCTTGTGGATGAGTCTAGGGACAGCATATGTTACTGATCTGCAGTCTTCACACAGAGTCAGAACTGCTGCTCTTCTGGGGTGAAAAGAAGCTTCCTCAGCTCAGGAATGTCTGCAGAAATGGTTCAAGGGTCCCTCTGCAAAGTCAGGAGGATGCTGCTCCCTCTGAAAGTGCAGAATTGCTTTAGCAGGTTTGTTGGTACTTCCCCTCCTCTCTAATATCATCCAACAGGAATGGAGGTCCCACAGCAACTTAGGGATGAAGTCCTTAAGCAGGCTTCCTAGTTACTTGTAATGAAGAACAACCACGATAAATCCCAGCTCAGACCCAGCTCTGGTCTTTCTCTGAGAGAAAAGAGATTTCTCCTGAGTCTTTGCTCAACAGCTCGAGGCACCCTGTCCTTGACAAATCTGCCAGCAGCCACCCTGCTGTGCACCAGCACAGCCACACCGCACTGCTAACAGCTGCTCAGGGCCGGCCTATTAATTATCTTAATGTTCCCTTCTTTTAAAACCTTGCTTTTACAAATATAGAGCATCTCTTTACAATGAAGAAAATGTGTGCAAGCAACTCGCCTGAAAATCACTGTTTGGGTGGGCGTTGAGTGAAAATTCCGAAGGAAGTGCTTGCTGCCGCTTAAGAGGGAGCTCACCAGCCCACTCTCCCTGAGATCAAGTGGAAAGTGAGACACTAAATGTCAGCTGAAAATGTCTGGCACCACTGTGCTGCAGCCTGAGCCTAAATTCATCCTGCAGCCACTCCAAGTACAAACTTGAAGCTAGTCTTTCCACATAAAATGCACAAAAAATACCCTTCCCATATTAGCTGCTTCACCAAGAGGAAAAAGAAATGGAACTTGTTGAATTAAATTACATTCACTTCTTTTCTCAGGCACAAAATAGGCTTGCTGAACACGGTAATTTATTAATTTTAAATGTCCCTATGCAAATGAGTTCCCTGGAATAAGATAACATCCACTTTTCTTTTTTAAAAATAATCTAGAGCTTTTTATGTTTGAGATGATGGCAAGATGTCCTAGTGCACTTCGAAAAAAAATACTGGGCTCTGTCTTTGCAGCAATGTATCGTAATTATTCAGCCTGCTGCCATAATTAATAATAGAAACCAATGAATTAAGACACTAATAATCCCCAGATGTTCAAATGGAGAACAAAATACTTTCAGTTTGTCAGCATATATCTGTGGACTATGCTATATATGTTGAAGCTATTCCTGAACTTTTGAAATCAAGAAACTCTTTTATTTACAACATCTGTGAATACATCTTCGTTTTTTGAGAAGACTGATAGAAATCAAGTGACTTGTTAATCATTTTCCTGCACGTTTGTCTGCTCAAAACTAAACAGAACCTTTTTTTAACCCTCATTTATTTTTTAGTGCCTGTTGTCCACTTGTATTCACAGATACCTTACCTGTACAGGACCCTAGCAGCCCAGGCTCCTGCACACACAAGGAGGTGCTACCAAGTAGCTCCTGCAATACAAGGTGCAACACAACCACCAAAAATAACACCACGATACAAGTACACAGTAGCAACCCTGTTCATATGTTAGAACAGGAACACCCAACTAAGCCGAAAGAGAAGAAAAATACCAGAAGCTCACATGGGTTAATGTGTTGCTCCAATGCAGCATTTTCTCAGTGTCCAGATGCTCACATTAGACCCAACTTCTCCCTGGTGTGATTGTTTCATTCAGGGAGGCAAGGCAGGCTGTTGACTCACCTTGTCTGAGCTCCTCTACTTCTCTGCCACCACGTTTCATCCACTCACCCCAACCTAGGCCGCCAGTAAAAGCACCAGTCGCTGCTGTTTGATGCTGCTCTCCACACTTGATTTGAGGACATCAAGAGAAGGACGACACACCGAGCTATTCCTTCAGCAGCCTCACGGAGCGGCTCATTGCCACCTGTGAACGGCACCTGCCTGCTTCCCAGTCCAGGAGACTGGAAAGGTCTCCAGCTCTGCGTGTCACCTCTGTGTCCCCAAGCCATCTCTCCATACTCTTGTGGATAAAGTACACAGGCAGAGCTCTTTAACTTGGCCACTGCGGGGGCCAGTCTTGAGGCCCGCAATCATTGCCACGGACTGTGATTTACTGATGCAGGGCTGTATTGTGGATTTACCAAAGCCCTGGGTAAAGGGGCCTTTACAGTTTGTGGTTCCTTCTTTTGTGTCAGGATTGAATCAGTCTGCATTAATCCCATTCTTAGAATAGATTAAATCCCTCTTTGTGCTAACTCAGCTAGTCTTTGTTTCTGACACGCTGCTGATGTTCCCTTCACTTAGATTCCCCTGTCTAAGAGATGCCACCGGCCCTGTGGGAGCAGGATCCCCCCTCCCTTCAGAAGCCAGCCATGTAAAGAAACAGAGTCATAGTTTATCTTCTTCCGTATGATCTCCTTAGGCAGCACATGACAGAGTCCTTAGAGGATGAGTTAACCTTATTATTATTGTAATTCTGTATTGAAAAAGAGTTGGTGTCAGTTCAGAGATTTGTGAGGT
Source organism: Cephalopterus ornatus (assembly GCA_013396775.1). NCBI lineage: Eukaryota > Metazoa > Chordata > Aves > Passeriformes > Cotingidae > Cephalopterus > Cephalopterus ornatus. Next base: position 83,218 of record VZRE01014807.1, read on the forward strand.
TCCCTCCAATTAGGTTGTGTGCCTGAAGGCAGAGGGGTGAATGCTGGATCCATCACACGCTGCGCAGCACTATCGGAGCAGGTGTCACCCCTCTGTGAGAAATTCCTCCCAACAGCTCAGCCCATGGCTTGTTTTCCTTCCCATCCACCTATCCTCCAGCTACTCATTAGTGACAGTGCTGGAAGGGGTCAAAAATGGACAGGGGCAACCAGACCAGAGCTCCCCTCTGTGTCCTCCCTGCTGAAGAAGTATGCCTGAGAGTTTCAATTTTGCTGTTTAATACCAGATTAAAATAACATAGCAGTACGTGGATGCTAGCAGCAGAAGATGCTCCTTCAGAGAAAGCAGGCATGGATCTACAGAGGAGGCAGAGGCTGTCTTGGGAGGGATGCTGCCAAAGGAATATCTCTATGTTCAGCTCTATCTTTTGGGTCACAGGAGTCAGACCACTGTCCCTATTGCACAGCCCCACGCAGCACCAACACAACATTCAACCCTTCCCGGTCTAACACATAGTGACACAGCAATATTAGTTAACTTAGTTAAGTGGTGATTAAGGAACAAAACTCCCCAGACTTGACCGAGTGGCATTCTGCTGTTTCTGCTCTGTGTGCCTACTAGGCAATTTCTCTATCAAAGCAGCCTGGCTAGTGCAGCACTCCAGAGTGGCTTATTTATATGTAGATGCAGCTATATGACATTTCCAAATGGCATATATTTGCATATGAAGGTTCCACTCTTTTTTCCCCACTTCAAGTAAACAGAGTCTGCTGCAACTCCAAAGCAGTGCTTTCACTTGCATGGAGCCGTCTGAGAACCATCCTCCTTAAGCAGCTTAAAAAACCACCCAAACACCTGATTTTCATAATTTGGCAACATTAGCTATCAATAGTGTTTCTGGGCGGGTCCTGTGATTTATAGCTGTACCTCTGATACCAAACTGCGTGCAGAGAGCAAAACTGCAAGACCTTAAGATTTCATATGAAATGGCTACAGATAATCTGCAATACCAATCAATATTTGCGAATAGGCCTCAGACATATGATGGAAGCTTGTGGTCACCCTAAAAAAGGCTGTGGGTCACATTCATTATAGCTATGAAGAGGGTATTGATTTTTGTCACTGATTTTCCACTTGAAAATAAGAGCAGGAGCATGTTGCAAGAGCTGCTGAGGAGCTCTGAAACTGCAAACCTAACACAAAACCACAACCTTATGTAACACCAGGAAAGCCAAGTGGACATTATATATTCAGCTTTCTTGTCAAAGAAAGATAAGGCTGAAGCAGATGGTATGTGGGCAAAGTTTCAACCTGAATACATTGCCTTCTAAAAACCAACAGTGCTAGGAAAACAACCCAATTTTGTGGCACGAGGCCGATGAACATGTTACCTGCACATTAAAGAGCCACCCGATGCCAGGCCTCGAGGTATGCGCTATGGAGGAGCTGGAAGAGCTTCCTGTTGGCAATGTGTGCATGGAAAAACAAGACTCTCAACACCTCTCATGTACCATGTAGAATGAGTAGTATGAATTATGTATAATACATAGATTAAGTTCCGTCTTCGTACATGTTTGTGTTGGGATGTGCAGCCAAAGGTACGTGCTGAAGGAAGTGGTCTTTGGGCACCACCAGGCAGTGTGGTAGTGCAGGTGGCAAGCAGAGTGGATGGTGGAGTCACCAGACATCAGCTGTCCTCCTCTCTCATAGCTTGGCCCTGCTCCTCAGCTCCTCCACATCCCCAGTACCCCAAGGGTGAGCAGACATCAAAGTGAGGATGAGCTGTTCCCTCGAGCCCTGGCTCTGTCTCCTGTCAGGAGACTGTGCCAGGTGCTTCCTGCCTGTGACAATAGGCACAACAACTCCCAGGAGTCACTGTCACCGTGGTCTTAGCTTATGGAGCTTCACCCATCCGCCACTGCATATCTAGAGGAACTCATCCTCCACTGCCAACTGGTAGATAGCATCAAGAATGACAAATGGAATGAGGTGCCAGAAAGCTGATAAATACTTTTGATACGGCTCTAAAAATAGTGAAGGGATATTTGTATCCTTCTGACACTTTTTGAAGAGGAGACGGATATGCATGACCTAAGTTTTAAGACGGGTGTCAAGAATATTGATGTGTAGAAGGAGCAAGATCGTTTTGTTGGTGCCGCCCCGGGGGACAGTCGCATGACTAACAATGTCTCTGTCTCCTAGCTGTGGGTGTGCTCAGAGGGGGCTCAAGGAGGGCTGAGCCTTTGGTGCCCACCTAGAAACTAAAAAACCAGATTTGTCTTGCCCACCTATGGATCTTTTTCTTCATGAGTATGATTAAATGGGAGAAATGGGATGCAAGTGCTCTCAGTGTGTGGTGGGACTCTGCATAGCTGGCTGGCAACATGGCTCACACTAGGGCAGGCTGCGACCAGCTACTGCTCTTGTATTGCTCAGAAGGGCTATATGGGAATTGAACTGTCTAAGGACATCTTTCATATACACAATGGGATAAAATACGCATATGTTCTGATAGAAGAAAATGCTAGATTGGGTAAGAGTTACAAACAACAATTTTGTTGCCAGTTTGTTCTGGAGGACCAGTAGAACAGGCCATCGCAGTGCCCTAAGTTATGGCCTTGTAATTCCTGCCAGGTTAACTCTTGCACCAAATATGATTGAGCCTGGAGCGTTTCTGGGATTACACCTGCAAATTTAATTTAGTATATCCAACCCCTCTATGGAAATGTGTAAGTCAAATACAGTTTTTTCCTCTTCCTTTCAATCCCTACAACAATGTAGACTCCAAAGGTCTCCAATTCACACATACAATCCCAGTATCCTGCATTTATCCCTTCTTTGGCATCTATGCAGGTGGCTTGCAGGAATTTAAGTACTGATAAAACTAGCAGCCCTTCCAAATTTTAAGGACTTCACTGATAAAAATTGCTTTTAAGCAGTTAAACTGTGGATTAACAAAGGATGCTTCCATATTTATGTGGAGATTCACTTATGACCTGTTTCTACCTGATCATTTTCAGAGGAACACGCACATCTTACATAACACAAAGCTGCATTTTCCACCCCTCCTTGCCCCTTCAGCTCTGTGTGTGGCTTTTACTGTCACAAAGATCAGGCAGGCGATCAATGAAACAAAGCAGGAGCTTCATTTTGAGAAACTGCTGCAAATAAAAGCACACCCTCATCCAATTACCAGGCTGTCCCCTAATTTCCAGTAGGAACTCCAGGACTGAATGGATGGTTTTCCACAGAGGAGCAGTGTTTGAAAAGGTCTCCGACGTACATTTAGGCCTGCCAGCAGGATGTTATGAGACTTTACTTTTTGGTTGCACACTTCAAACAAACTTGAAAAATTTCAACTGAAAGCAAGTATGAATGGCAAAACTGTCAGAGAGGTTTGATGGAAGGCACGGAGAGGGAAAGGTTACCCAGGTACGTGACAGCGCAGACAAGTAGGTCAGGGATGTCATTTTGGCTACAAGGTGTTTCCTTCAGTCCTTTTGACAATCTCAAGGTTTTACAGCCCTAGTTTTGCACTGATTTTATATTCAGCTTTGATTACTAAAAGCAGTCTTTTTTTTTTCCTCCTTTTTTTTGGGGCACATGTTGGTAAGATGCTGCCAAGCTAAAGTGTGACACCCATTTGGCTCCCTTCCCTCTTTTCTTTTTTTCCAAGGTTGCATCTGTGCTTGTAAAAACATGCTGCCTGAGAGAATTCATCCAGGAAACTAAAGAAAGAGCTGCAGAATTTGGGGGAAGTGTGTGTGAGAAAATAGGAGACTGAAATAAAAATACTTGACTCCTATATGTGGTATTTTTGTATACTTCCTGAATCACATGCCTGGCAAATCCCATGTGAATATCCTGGTTATTTCAGTTGCCAGAGCATGACCCTATATGGCCTGTGACTACTCAGAGATATGCCTGTTGTTGGCTAAAAGCATGGTTTCAGCCATGCTTTTCACTGCTTTTGTTCGGGCTATTCAGAAAAGTTTTGTTATGCTCAGAAACATTTTATTGGCATGTTGCAAAGCCGTGATCACTCTTCCGTACAGAGCAAACACTACTCTTTGCTGAGGGATGAATCCTGCTTGGTTTGACTCTATTTTTACTCACCCCTCTCCCCTGAGTCCTGCATTGTAAAACTGATGGCAATAGGTCCACAAAGTTTACAACCTTGCTTTCTCTATCTGCCCAGTTCTATTGTTAAAATCTTTTATGGCTGCTTAGAGGATTGGCTTTTAGCAGACTATGTATGTTAGAAATTCCTACTTGGTAATCAGCATTTCAGTATGCTTCCTTTCCCATACCTGAAGCTGGAGAGATATCCCTTGCTATTCCCAATTTTAAGTGTGGGAGAAAATAGTAAAACAATATACAACAACACTGCAGAAAACCCTGCCCATATTCCTTCACCTATTTTACCAAAGATAGTTTCCTATCTGTCATGAAACTCTGCAATGGAAGGACAAAGCTAAAATCTTTGCATCTTCTTGGGTTTGCATCAAAAGGGTTCAATCTCACCATACAAATGTAAGCTTTTTGCCTATTACTCCAATGCCAAAGGTCTATCAGGCAACAGCTGATCTCTGAGATGCAGAAAGGAGACCACCCAATGTTGCAGAACATACTTTGTATCTATCAGTAGCCTCAAGAGACCCCTCCAGGGCACACACTGCACTGAAGACACCGTTAGGAAGCCCTCACGTCTCCTTGTCTGCTGACTGCAAAGTCTTCCAGAGGTACAATGTCCTTGAATTGACTTCCCCGTAGACCCAGCTCAGACTCTGCCTGCTGAAGTAAGTGAACTGCAAATGGGCTCTGGTTGCCTGTCCACCTCCCATCAAACTCTTCAGACCCCATGGCTCCCCTTGTGTGGCAGGACAGAATGCAAGTGCAGAGCTTGCCCAGCTATTTCTTTCCATAAAGAGTGGAATAGCTTCTCTGCGTCACAGAGGTCCTCAGACTCATCACTGGTCACACAGCCCATTTTTCCAATGTGCTTCAGCACAGCCAGAAAAGTCTATTAAGAATCTACTTTTTAAAAATAAATGAATACCTGCTTTTACTATTTTTATACACCTGCACCTGTTATTATTGTCTTACAGAAGTGCCACAGAAGTGAGCTGTAAAGATGGCATTTGCGCAAATAAAAGGTTTGGTATTTTAGCTTAGTGCTCACTCCTAGAGCTAATATGGAATGTGGGAGAAGTTGAATGGAAAAGAAAGGGCAATTCTGGGAAATGGAAAATTTACTAAGAACAAAAACGTAGGAAAAAGCTACACAGAGAAATCTCAAAGCCATTATACTCAATGGCCATTCTCCCACCAGCAGAATTTTACCTACTGCCTCTTTAAATCTAATTCACTTTTATAACAGTATTTTAAACCAAACAGCTGACATCCTTCTGCCCAGCCAAGGCCTTTTAAATCACTGAAATGCACGATGGAAAAAAATCCGCAGTGCCAGATGTGTCTAAAAGCAGTTACAGTTCTTGTTGAGGCAATCTGCAGAGGAAAATGTTTAGCAAGTATCATGCCTGACAAAACACTAATAGTTTTGATATTATAGACTAATAACAAGGCTTTCCATGGCTACTTCATTTGCAGAGCACAGAGACAGGCTACACTTCTGTTACTTAATTTTAGAACAGTGCTTTTGATTTAATCCTTTCCCATCCTAGCTGGATGGAAATACATTTCCATTATTAAATGAAATTGTAAATTAAATACCCTGGGGAGGGGGTGTTTTTGATGTACACCTGACACAGCTTTAAACCACAGATAAAATAAGAGGGAGATTAAACCCACAGGGAGAGTTTTAATTTTTTTTTCCCTCCTGAAAAATATTTTGCCATTATGTAATGCTGTCTAAAATGGCTAAGGCTGGTGACAGCAGCAGTAGGCAAAACAGTGCATTTCAATTCAGTGCTGATAATATTCTGATTTGCACTGCTGCTAGTTCTCTAACAGCGCATTTTGTTTACAGCTGTTGTGTTTCCAAGAGGAGAGTTTCACACTAACTTAACATTCATGGGTACAAGGTAAAATGACAGCCCAAGTGTGTAAGAAGTCACCTTGCTAAGCAGGTAAATGGTGCTTCTCAAACCTGAGTTATTAAGAGCACTTCTGCTTGCTCTTGGTGGTACAGATGAGCACCTCAAACTGTCAAGGCTGGATTTGTTCTGAATGCACAGAAATGCTTCTATGGACGGAAGTATGGGAGAAGGCACAGATGATATTCAATATGCTGCATCTCCCACTGCATTTCATGCTTTCTCTAAACCATTTCTATTTTTCTTAAGAAACAAATTTCTCTCACTAGTGGTCTCAGTGTCTCATACACTAAATGTCAAGAAATAACTCAAAAATTAGTTATGTTGCATTGCCTGAACAATCAGTATAAGATGTGGCTTTTAGCAGATGTATTCAATGAAAAGAAGTGGAACATCAGCAAAGTGAAACTGATGTGGCAAAATATTTGTTTTTTCTTTCTTTACTCAAATCTATTAGACTAGGCAAAAATTGCTACTTGTCTCCATTTAGTCTAATTCTGAAGGTCTACTAAAAATAAATACACCAGCTCCCACTTTTCTTCCCCAACCGTATTTCCTTTCATTCTACCAGATGCATTTATACCCCTGAGTCTAGGTGAAAGCCTTTGTTATCTTGAAGCTCAGCTTACCATTGCATGTGTCTAAATGATCAGATTATCTCGTGTTTGTATTGCAATTTGACATGATGATACTCTTTCTAGAAAAGATGATGTTTCAGTCAGTTCTAAGTAGCAACTTTCCTTACAGTACAACTTATTTATTACAACTGTCATATGCTTTCATCTCATGGTATTTTGATATCTAACATTTCATAAAGAATGCCAAAACATCCCATGAAACAAAATTCTGAGGAAATTCAGTTCTATGAATATTTCAAAATAATTTTTTTTTTTAACATTTCAGACTAGATCAAACACAAATATTTAAATGTTGATGTTTCCTAAAAACAGATATTCTAGCATCTCATTATAACTTTAACTCTCAAATACTTGGGAATGCTCTATGATTCCTAACAGCAAATTTACAGAAACTGGGCCTAAAATAGAGCTGCTAGGCATAAAAATACACTGTGGTGCTCCTTAAGATTCATTAACTAATTCAAACTAGTGTAATGGATGGCAAACAGCTGCTGTGCACCATCTTGAACAGCATCCTTCAAGGATGACTCTTGAGATGATCAAAGTGCCTGGAACCCAGAGTAAGGGTGGAACTGATGGAGAGCGAAATTTCTCCCCACACCCAGACAGGATTAATTTTCCATCCTATTCCTTGGGGAATATTGACAGTCTTGTCTCAGATACTGCATTTTTTTTAATTTTTTTTTTTTTACCTTCTTCTGGAGGAGGCAGAGGGGTTGAGAAAGGAAAGAAGTTCATACACAGCCCTGTTATTTGATGCTGGTGTATCACAAAGGAGGGGCCTGAAAGTAGGGGGTATCTCATCTGAGAAGTGGCAAAGATACAGTATTAACTAGGTGATACAATGTGATTTAGTCAGCTATAAAAGGCCTTTTTTGGTAACTGTAAATCCTTTCACAATGGCGGAGCCCACGTGCTCTGTGCGGCCAAGAATTATGGTGCACATTCCAGGTATTCAAGGCAGCTGAACAATGCCTGCAGATCATGCCACTTTATTTCCATAAACCTATGAAAAACAAATTTTGGGAGTAGCTTTAACTAGAGCATAACAACTTAGAATGATTGCAAACCATAAAACTGATTTTCCGAGGGTTCCTACCCTTCTTCTGGGTATCCCTTCCCACTAGAGGTCCTGTTTAGGAAGAAGGTATTTGGTTAAAGACAACTTGAGAAATCAGGAACAATTCAAGTTGTCTTGAGTTTTAGGGATCACATTTTTATGTGTAAGCAGGAAAGTGTCTTCCTTCTTTCCTGTAAGCTCTACCTTCGAGCTTACCCATTCTTCTGATCAAAATACAGATACTGAGCAGAAGACAAAAGATCAGAAGGAACTGAAAGTCTCAGGTTTGCTCATGAAGATGGGTTTCTGTGCTCCAACTAAGACCAAACATATGTAAATGACACATCATGTGTTTATGGACAGAGACACAAATGGAAGAAACTGTCAAAATACCTACGCGTGGACTCAGGTCTGCTCATCTCTATTGCACATACAATTTCTGTTTTTATCCACAACTTTTAAGAGAACAAAATGTTACAGAAGACTGCTTACATGATAGCACAAGGGAAAACCCAATCAGTAAGGCACACAGTCTTGGGGAAGCAGCAGGAGTGGGAGCCGGTATTTGGAGCAAGCTTTATAAATTTTGCACAGTTCTGATGGAAACCCCAGACAAAAAAATACTTGCCTTACAAACTCCACTCTAACCCCAAATCTTAAGGAAGCTTTACACCTGAATTCATTTCCAGGACTTAAATGCTTCAGGGAGGCTGACAACAGTAAAATAGCTTTGTCTGATTTTGTATTTTTTAAGGCTGCCCATGCCAATACTGGTGTTACAAGTTGGAACTTGGTTTTCCTGTTTATTTCCTACAGATCAAATTCTTAGCCCGGATTTACTGAATTTTCAGGCTACCAAGCTTTAATGCAAATCAAATAGCTTTCTTTCTAATGTTCACTCACAGCATTACTGAATTTGTTTATTATGGGAAGAAAGCACAAACGAATTCTGCAACTTTTCATTCACATTCGTTAGTGACTAAATTAAGGGCTAAGCTTTAAAGGCACAAATGGAAATGTTCTTCCTCCTTGAGCTACATCAGTCTAGGTAAAGAGACATCTAGCAGTTCACCTGAGACCTAATTTAAGTTTTAATGCTAACAATTACAGGTTCCATGAGCATGACACTGGGAAATTGTAAGTAATGAAAAGGCACAATTTATCTCATTATAAAAGCACAAAAAACCAGAAACAAAGACAAACAAAAAAAACAAGGCACGGTTTACCAAGCTTAACACATGTGATTCAAAGTTAGAGGAGAACTCCCATAAAAAGTGAGGTATTCTCTAGAGGCTGGCAGATTAAAGGAGCAATATTTCTCTTTCCATTTCTCTTGTTTTTAAAATCTCCATAAGCCTGTTTTGATTTTGCATGCTCCTCAGGAAAAGAGTGTTAGGAGTAAGTGCTGTTAAATCACACGGCAGAGTGCTCTGGAGTGCTGCAGCTTCCTTCCTGGCAGGGGACTTGTTTGTGAGGCTATTATGTGACCTCTACAACCATGTGTCTGTCTCCTATTCCAAAAAAATTATGTAGATTTCAGCAAGATGGGAGCCAAGCAGAATCTAGATGTAAATTTGAGAGACTTCTATAGAAAAAAAGCACTTGGGGTAGCCTGTGCTGCTGCAGAGCCCATCGTGAGACAATTGCATTAATGCCCTGTTTTTTCATATTTTAGGAATAAAGAATCCAGTCCTCCTGATGACAAAGAAGAGTGCTGAAGTGTGACTTTCCACACTCCACCTTTTGAAAACCTGGAGTTAAATCACAAAAAGAAGCAGCTGCAAGTTTTCATTTAAGAAAGCACCGAAGACAAGTGGAAATTTGCGGGCCAAGTGAGTAGTTGGGACTGACACTGCTGGCTACTCAAACTTTAGTTCAGAAGGAGGTGGCAGTAAGATTTATTAACCTATCAGCTGGTCTCTATCTCTACTTTTTAGATTTTCTTCTGAATATCACCATCAGTGAAGGAGCTGCAAGGCAGTGGAAGGGCTGGAGAGGACCACGTTACCAGAACACAGTGATCTCTCTCTCGCCTTTGAAAATTACTCAGAAGAATCCCAGAATAGAAACAGCTTTCTTATCTATGTGTTAGAGTACTCCCTAAACTAAACTGTTACACACAGTTAATATTGCCAAGCAAACACTACGCTACTTTCCACAATGGTAAACCTGAGCTTCATTTTGGAAGCTTTCAGGTTCCACACAATGAACTGACATTTCCTCTGTTCCTCTCTTTGATAACTTTTCTGTCAGGAATGCTTGGATTAGGTAGGCAAAACAAGACTGGAATGCCTTCTCCACCTGACTCCATTAGGAAATTATTTTAGAAGTGGAGACTGGCTCTATTCTTATACAATCTTGAGTTTATGTGCCCTAGACTTCAGGTATTTGTAGACACCTACATTTCTGAACAATCAGACATCTTAAAGAACATTCAGACATGCGGGGCATAGTGTGGTCACATCTCCCAGAGGGAGATGCCTTCATTGTTTTCCTCAAGTCACAGGCCAAAAGAGCCTAAACTGTATGGCCTGACATAAAATCAAGATGCCTTTTTTTCTGTATTTTGCAGAGCTCACCTCCCACCTATAATGAACTTTCACTGTGCATAAAATGTAAATATATTTTCATAAAACCTTGCAAATTCATGCAAATAACAATTTTTAAATGCAAATAACAATTGCCGCAACATTTAAAACCTTCCCATTTATTAAGAAATGTATCAACTGTACTACTGCTGTTCTCCCACAGGCCGGAGTGTGTGTGCCTATGTGTGTGAGTGCAGGTGAAGGCTGCAGCTAGACACGGTTCACGCTGCCACGGTGCTGTCAAAATATTAAAATGCAGGGTTTTTTCCCCAATTTTTAAGTGATTTGATGGAATAGCAGGAACTCTTTCTAAATAATCTATTTGTTTGCTGTGACAACCTCTGACTTGGACTCTGCAGAATCAAAAGCCAAGCAAATCTGCATATGCAAGGATGTAATAGCCTCTCTCTTTTTACAAGGCTGCTGATGAGCAATGGTTTCTCTCTAGCTCTGATGGTCCTCAGCTCTGTGTCTCACTTGCTAATTCCATTAAGAAGAAAGCCAAGCCTGGTTCACAAAGGCAGAGCAAAACTGCGTAACAGTTCATATGCCACAGCTAAGCTCTGGGGTTTTATTATTCTTTACCAGTTTAGGAAATGGCTGACATAGTAGTAGACACAAAATTTAATTTAAAGGGACAATGTCAAGTGGTTTACACTCAAAATGTAACCTACTCTGAAAATGTTACAATCTGGAGAAGGAATCTAGTCGGAAGTTCTCATACTTTAGTCCTGGGGAAAAAAAAAAATTAAAAAATAGCCACTATAAGAGTTCAGCACTGCTGTTCTGATGCCTGGCCTCTCTCCAGGCCCTTTACAGACAATGAAGATGGCTGTGACTAAATTTGGTGGGCTCTGTATCAGGCTGTGAAGAAAGGGATGCAGCACACCCCAGCGCTTCTCACATGAACGGGGTCAGTACACCGCGGCCAGTTCTTCACAGCTTCTTTGATAATCATGGCTTGCTCTTCCCTTCAAAGGGATTAAAGGTTAACTATGCGGGGTGGTGGGTTTTGGTAAAGTTTTAGGATAGCTTTCTTTTCTGAAAAGTTAATATTACATTGTATTTATTTTGGAGTTCAAGGCTCTTGGACTTTTAAAGAGACTTGTTGAAGACTCTTCTTTATCCTTGGAACCTGTGATGGCTCCCACGGCCTTCATCTCACAGCCAAGGCAAGATGATGTGTTGACACAGATGGATTTTGCCCTTTTTGGTAGAGCACTGGGTTTGCTTGGGCAACACAGCCATCTGCCAGATTACTTGCCCGAGCACCTCCAGTAGTGCCAGGAAGGCCCCAGTGCCAGAAAGAGGTCTGAAAAAGATCCAATGTTGTCATGTAGATTTGAAATCCCATGGAAAACCATGAGGGAGAGCAGGGAACAGAGCAGCCACGAGCAGACGTGCAGCATTTTGTGCTTGTTAGCACTTCCTGGGCACAGCGACAGCATCGGCAAGAGGGGCCACGGCACTGCCTGAGAGAGAGTCCTGGGACTACACAAGACCCCAGAAGGCACCACCTGAGGCTGCTGCCAAGGAACCCAAAAATATGGCTCAAATTGACCATTTGCAGATGCACATTTTTCACCAAAGGAGACTATTTGGGCTGAAAATGCCTTCTTCCCCCTTCCATCAGCTACTCTGCGCTGCTGCCATTCAACTGCTGAGATTTGATCTAATCAATGCTCATGAAGGGAGGTTTGTCTGGCCTGGAAGATGATATTATTGAATAGGTCTATCAGATTTGTCAGTGTCTTCGCTGACAATTTTCATGAATATATAACATTGAAATATGGCACATCCATACTGACTTATTCTTTATAGTGCTCAAAACGGCTTGGAAAAAATCTCTGTAATTTGATAATGAGAAAGGATAAAATCATTACGGGTATAATTGCTAATATCCAGATCTTAAGAAGAGAATATAAATATTGAAGAACAAAAATAAATAGGCAAATGAATTAACAAGATGAAAACTCCTTGGTTGCCTGTACTCTGAATGCAAAAAATGCCCCTGAAACAGCCTTCTTTATGCATATAATGGGGAAATTCAAGAAAACATCCATCACAGGACTTTCAACTCAGACACTAAATTCCAAAACATACATTACACTTAAAATGTTTGAAAATGTCCTTTCATGGAAATTGCAAGATAAAGTGCATTTTTATTGGATTTGTGGGAAAAGTTGCACCCATTTATTTATTGGCTGAAACCAAATAATACTGCACAAACTTGATCAAAGTCAACAATCTGCCCTTTGTTGAAAAGAGTGAAAATCTCCCCAAGTCTGTACCTTGGGGTTTCAGAAAAACAAGAGGCCAGAATTACACAGAGGCACAAGCACACACGTGTGCAGACACTGTGCTGACACGTTGCACAGGCAGCCAGGGCAAGTGTGGACTGGTGACCCTGGAGAGGCAGGACAGGGTCAGAGAAGGGCCCCCTACAGCTACTCAGGTTTGCTTTGGTGAAAAAGGGGGACATTGCTTTTTGGGTGCCTCTGATATTAGTCAGGCATTTCCAGTCCTAGCATAAATCTTGCCTGTGGAAAGTAAGAGCCCTTAAAACCCAAGGCAATACAAACCTAATGCTAAGATTTATACTCCAAAGGAACGAGTCCTCTTTTGGTTTTGCAAACTGAAAGATTTGTGCTTTTATTTGTAAGTATCAACGGGCTTGCAAGAACAGGAGGGAGCGAAGACACTGATTGAACAGACGGTTTGAATAGTTCGATATGGAAAAACTCAGCTGGGCGTTGGGACTTGTGGCTGTTCGCAAAGCTGCTGCCTTCCTGGGACCCCACATGGAGCGTGCGGGGGTGGTTATGGAAAAACCCGCTCCACTCAGCTACCACAGTCTCTGCAAAGAGCATTTGGCACTGCTGCATTAGCATAATTGACAACATCAATTATGCCCACTGCTATTTTCTCCCCTGGGAAAGTCAGTCCACACAAGTCAATGTTTTTAAAAGCACGTAGTGCTCACAGTCTTGGAGATTTTTAGTGCCATTAAATGGTAGAGAACAAAGGTATTCTCTGGGAAGCGGCAGGCTCAGGGAAATTGCTTCAGAGGCGGAGGAACTGTTGCTTTTTCACACAAAACTTCCCATGATCAGGGGCATCATTTCCTGTCTGAGGAGATGGGAAGGTGGGAAAAAAGTAGCTCATACCACATTCCTATAATAGCCATCATTAAATGTTTCTGCAGTTGAAAGAACATGAGGATGGCACAGAGCTTCCTGTCTGGCAAACGCTGAAGCATGAATGTTCACTGAGCCTCAGTTTTATACTGCTGTCTTCCTTTTCACCAATTATTTCTGAAAGGCTGGAGTTGCTGCAGCTTTTTTGATACAGAGGTTCCTCTCCCCTACAGTCCCCTGACAGGGTTACGTCACAAACATTTAGGGACACTGGAGGCATGTGGATTGCCCTTCAAGAACTTGCAATTTTCACCCTACATGCTGTCACTATATGTAAAAACGAAAAATTTAAGCAAGACTAATAGGTGCACACAAAAAAAGACATCAGCTGGTGCAGGAGATGGTTCAGGTTAAATCAACAGATGGTACCTGATGGGACCCACCCAGGGGATACAGCCACCACCCTTGAGAAGCCCACTGGGGTCTGAGCCATAGCAGAAGCCTCAAGGAGCTGCTTTCTAAGGTGCAATCATGAGGTCCTTCTGTGCCAAAGAGGTACCTACAGGACTTGATGCTGATTCAGGATGCCTCTATCACTTCCACGGCTCTAGGGGAGGGAGGTACCCTGTCTCCTTTCCACAGGCCCCTGTCATCTCTCACAGCACCATCTATTCCCACACTTCTTCTAACCTCTTGGCACTTGGAGACCATGTCCACTACAGAGCTGCTCCTCTGTGCCATAGCTCTGCCCTCTTCCCTGCCCAATAACCCAGTTTCCTCCAGTGTTACTTGCTTGACTCCCAACCCCTGACAACATTTTGCTGCAATCAATTTTCTTCTACCCACCATCCCTCCTCTTGAGCGTGGGCTGAAATATCATCTCTTCTAAGCCAGAGCTGTTCCCTTCCTCCTGCTCACTTGAGCTGAAGGTGCCTCCTGTGCACCTCTTCCTCCATGACCCATGACTTGGCTTTCTCCTGTCATTACTGTGATCTCCTCCTCCTCCCTAATTCTCAAGCTGCCTTTCCTCCCCTCTTGTTACAACTCACTTATTTCATGCTTAAATGTGCAGTCTCCTCTCTAGGTGATGTGGGTCACTGCCATCCTAAGCAAATTCACCAGACAGCAGCAGCATAGGACAGGCTGCACAACACTGAAAAGGGGCTGCAGGCCTTCAGCTGGACTTGGGGATGCCACTGCTCTCCTCAGCTGAAAAAAACCATTTTGACATCACAATACTCCTTGGCCTTATTTCTAACTTAAAATAAATTATTTTGGCCTACTTGGCCCTATCTTCTGCCCATCACAGGATACAACCTCAGCCCTCACAGCCTTTTAAGAAAACTGATTGCTGCCTCCCACAAAAAGCTGAGGGTACTCAAGAGTTTGGAGGAAAGACACTGAAGGCTTCTCTCTCTTCGCATGTCTTCCTCTTCACCCACCAATGGGCTCCTTAGCAATAGGAAATACCTGGACCAGGTGGATCCTTGTTCTTTTCGAAATTCATTCCAGTATTAACTTCCCACAGCAATTCCTACCCTCTCTGCTTCGTGCTGCAGCCACCCCCAACAGCTCGCACTCCTCTGCCTCGCCGAGACATCATTTATTCAGAGCTCCATGTTTTAATCATCATGCGCTGCTTTTAAGTAGGTACAGAACAATCATTTCTAAGGCCAGGTACCCCATTGTTGCAGGGACAGCACACAAAGGGCCCACACAGGGGATGACCAGCTGAAGGAACTACTGCCACAGGACTCTGCCAGTGAGAAACTGTTAACACCTGTGAAACCATCGGCCGGCTCTCACCTCAGCTACGCAGCTCAGGTGAACCCAGTGATCCGCACCTACTCTCCCTAAATACTTTAAAAACACAGGAATATCACAAAACTGCAGCAATGAATGCATCACCTGACCCACTTTCACAAGACCTTCCCAAAGGCTTTAATTCTCAGTGAGTATTTGCATACACGTGCGCGCGCACTAACGCTCCATTTCTAAATCAATCCTCCCAGGCAAAGGGTGTAAAAAATGTCTCCCAAACCTCACTAGTATTTACATGTTTTTAATTTCAAGCACCATATAAGGCTATTCAGCCATCATATTTTACTGTAGCATCTAAATAAATTGAAACCATTTATCACCTTAACCCCCCACATTTTAAGAACCTTATTAACTTCATAGTTAAAGGCCGACAGGTAATATTATCTATTATGGCAACGTTTCATGGAAACACAGCTGTGATATGCTCTGGATTTTCACTTTCTGAAACCTGTATATCATGACAAAAATATACATAATCTAGTGCACTGATTCAATAACTTTCAATAATGTCTGCTAATTCTGGCAAATAGGTTACAGTATTTATTTCCACTATCAAAACAGGTGCTTTATGGCCAGAGTATCTGTACATTGACAAAAATGGAAGCAGCCCATTTTTTAGGAACAGAGTTTGCAGCACAAGTAACAGTAACACAAAGACAGCGTTTCCTTAAAGTAAACCGAGAAAACCATATTGGAAGATGAGGACACCTCACCTTAGCAAATGGAGGAGAAAAGAGACTTACAGTGATCCTGCAAATTGCGATTCTCACAAGAATAGGAACCGTACCTGCATAATCTGTCCTTGCATAATGCCCATCTTCTGATTTTGTAGTTGTTGTAGTATTATCTGTGTGAAAAGAAATGTGTTGAATTGCTTGGGGAGCCTGGACTTGATACAGCCCACAGTCCAGCCGCCAGTGCCCAGGCCAAGCAAACCTCACTTGCATGCACGGCATCGCTGCTGGCTGCAAGGCTCTCCTGGGTCTGCCAGGTGAAAACAGCAGGATCTTTTTTCTAACAATATGGGATAACAGATTGCAGCTGGGATAAATATATCAGTCTGAGGCAGGAGCTGTCATTTCTGCTCTATTTGAAGTAATTGGGGAGTTTTAATATGTACCCTGAAATGAACTGCCACTTAGGGTGGTTAACTTTAAAGAGATAGGAATAAACTGGAATGTGCTTAATACATCTGTATACTACGGCCTTGTAAGTAGATGTACTGAGGATTTATAGGTCAGAAGCTAAGGGGAAAATAGCTGTTAAGAGTCTGAGCCTCAGTAGACACTTTATTTACAGGAGCTATTTAAAGGCAAATTTTCTTCATTTTTATTTTAGAGCAAAACAGGGTTTTTAAAGTCAAGTCGAGGGTTACAGGTGATATAGCAGCCCAAGAGCCGTGCACAGAGAAGTGTGGTATTCATGGAGAAACAGAGAAAGTCTTGAGATGCTACTGGAAAATTGCCTTCCAGACACCTTTGACATCTTGGGGCCTCGCGCAGGTCACTCAAGAAACAAGACAAGTACTGTGTTTGGGAGCACATCTTTAGCCTCCTGAGACTGCTTCACAGTGCTCCAGTTAGGGGAGCACCAGAGGATCCATCCTGGGTGGCAAAATGTATCTGAGGGGCAATCCTGCTGTCCTGCTTCAACTCCTGCCTGGAAGACAGAGCTCTGGGCAAGCCGCTCTGGGCAGAATACTGGTGACTGATGTTTAAACCAGTGCAGGGCTGAACAGTTCCCTGCTGCTGTGTGAAGACCACGGGAAGGGTTAGGAGTGGGGGACTCCTCACGCCTCGCTGGTGTCTGTGCTGTGGCAGGCTCTGCCCCTTCCTGCAGCCTGTGTTCTATAATATAAACTGCAGGAGCCTAATGGAAATGTAAGAAATGCCGAATAAGAAGTCAGCCCCGGTTCCTTTTTTTTCCTTTTTTCCCTTACGAAAATTGAAAACATTCTTTGAAATGAGTTTTGTTATGAGAGTTACCTTGACATCGACCCAAAGACATGACTTCAATTTTCTCCTGTTTCTGGCATGATGCCTCTTTGATTTGACATGCATTATCATAAGATTTCCCATCGGAAGCACAAAGAGGATTGAAGTTGGTTTGAGAACAGTCAATGTTGCAAACACACCTGAAAAGATAAAGACAGAGAAAAAAGAAGAGGCTACTATGAGAAAGTTTTTTCGTAACATCCTAA
This sequence comes from Cephalopterus ornatus, assembly GCA_013396775.1. Taxonomy (NCBI): domain Eukaryota; kingdom Metazoa; phylum Chordata; class Aves; order Passeriformes; family Cotingidae; genus Cephalopterus; species Cephalopterus ornatus. The sequence goes on from VZRE01014807.1 coordinate 100,718, forward strand.
ATACATCTCAGAAATATAAGTGTTTGTATTATCCTGACTGCACAATGCAAATCAACGTAATGAAAATGAAAAGTTCTGTCAAGAGGCCATTTGTATTTCTGGATGGAAATGAGATGAGGGGAGAGGGAAGAGGCACCTAAAAGCAAGCAAAAGGAAAGATAAAAGAAGCGTGTTATACATGGAAAACTGTGCCACAGCATTACCACTTGTAATCTCTTGTAAACAAAATACCTAAGCAGATATGTAGATAAATCAAGCTGCTGAGCCCTCCTGCAAATTAAAGGAACCACAAAATTCACCTCTGTTCAGGTGCTGCCCATCACATGTAATACCATATTGATTAATGATTTAATTCTGAAAATAATTCCATCTCCTACAGGTACACTGATAGTAATGAAAGATGTGATACTGAAGCCTCACTTCACCCTACTGGAACAAAACCCCCTGCCAAGACCTGGACTGGTAGCAGTGATGCCACCACGCTTTCTCTGTGCCTCAGGCTGGCGGGATCTTCCCAGCTCCCAGATGCAGAGAGGCTACTCAGTAATAAAACCAGGGGAATGTTGTTTAAGGAAAGACTTTGTGCACAAACACTTCTGGAAGCATTTGAGTAACTCAGCAACCAAAAAGCCTTACCCAGTGTCACCCAGGAAGGTGAGCACCCACTCCTGACTGGGTGATATGCTCTGGAATGGGTGAAGGCTCCTGTGTCCAAGAGCACAGGGTGGGCAAATGCAGGCAGGGCAGCAGTGGCTCTGTCCTCAGATTGCTCAGGGGCATCTCTAGAGACACCACAACCCAGCTTGGGAGCTCCTGTGCTGCCCTGAGATGTGAACCAAAGTACAGGAAGAGGGATTTACTTCAAAAGTCTGGTCTGGATCTGAACTAACACACTAATGTGGACACGTCTTGATCTCAGCAAGCCTCGCCATTGCTTCTGAGGTGGAGAAACCTAATTATTTCCATCAACAGCAGGCTGCAGACTTTTTTCTCTAGGTTTCTTCTTTTTCATTATCATTAGCGATGTCAGACACCCTTGGGCATTGTCAAGGGAATGGCATGCTAATCTCCTGTCCCCAGACTGTGCTGTGTAACAGACAGCTCAGCCTCAGCAACACCAATGTCATCTTGCTCGGGGACAAAGCCAGAGGTCTAACCTGGCAGCTGCCTCAGCTCTTCTGAGCACATAATTGTGCACATGCTGCTATCTAAACTCTTCCCGGCTCCTTCTGACATTAAGGCAAAGTAATGTGATTGATGCTCTATCTCCAGCCCACTGGTTGTGCTGAACCTCACAGCACCTACTCCACAGCTCTCCCTTTGGAAAGTTAAGTAATGGAAATGTCAAGCCTCTAGCCTCACTGCTTGATTTAAGAAAGTATTTAAAAGTCAGACCACCTCCAATTTGCAGCAGACATCTGGACACCTTCGACTACTGGAAGTGCAGAGGGATATACATGAGAAAAAAACTTTGGTGATAAGAGGAAGAAGGAAATTAGAGAGTGTGGGTCTGATTCCTCCTGCACTCTCTTTGGCCTCTGGCCCCCACAAATGTGCTCAGGTTGATGGAAACCAGAGTCTTCTTTTAGACTTTTCTTTCACATTGGGCAGGTCTATTTACCTCAAATGTTCACAAAATACAGGAAACTTCAGCTCAGAAGGAGGCCAACAGTGAAAAGCTGTGGTTATAAATTAAATTACATGATTTCATAACTAGAAGAAAAGAGTCTAGCTCCCTGTGTGTAACAATTTCCCCATGCTGATAAACATACAGAATATAAGAAAAAAATTCTAGTGCATTTCCTAAGAACCTCCTTATCAGCGGAATAAGAATGTTCTGCTCCACTGAAATATTAACCATCGTCATTTCTTCCTGCAGCCATTTCCAGCTTCCCACCTTAGTCAAACTCACTTCATTAGGAAACATTTATTGCTCAAGTAATAGTAATTCTTTCCACGTAGCTTCACCATTTGCATTTCAGATGGGACACAATCAGCCATATGCTCCTTTTTTTTATGTAATAAAACAGCTCAGAAACAGCTTCACTTCTCTACATTTTGCTGCAAAAAATGATGGAAGGTTAATATATATTATGTTTCTAGTCAAGAGAAAATTAAGTCAACGAGGAAATTACAACAAAAGGGTGCTCTGTAGGGGAAATCTAAGCAACTTTGGATGCAATTTCAAAAATACCTAGGGGACTCAGGAACCTATGCTCAGAGTTAGACACCTTAGAGACATATTTTTAAAGGTGTTTAAATGCTTAAAGACGCATGCAAACACTTTGTGTGGGATTTTTGAAATCTCAGAGACCCACCTCCAACTGATTTCAAAGACTGTTTCAGAGCCCACTAGGCATTTATTTGCATCTTTTGATGCCTCCCAAAAGACAAAGAGCCAAAATTGCTTTCCTGACCTCTTTCAGTAAAAGTGAGAAGAGAAGCAAGGTTTTTCTGAAATCCATTCTAAAATCTTAACTGTGAGACCAGCCTTTTTTTCCAAGCACCACATGAGCACCATGAACCACACGCTGCTTATGCTGATGTCAGATCACTTGTCTGAAAGGGAGAGCAGGAAGGGACAATCTCAGGATGACATCGTATGCTCAAGCCTTCCAGGATCTCCTGTGTGAAGCCTGATTTTTCAGGGCCAAATGGACAGCGAAAAAACAATACAGCAAACTTGTCACCCCCATCTCCTTGCTGCAAGGATCTGTGCATCATCCACCCCTTGCACAGTTTTCAGTGGACAGCTCCTAGCTTGTATCTGCAGTTTATTACTACTTTTGTACTTATATACTCAAATCCTACTTCAAGGCTGCACAATTAAGTCAACATCAAATATATGCCAGGAAATGCTAAAGATAGGATTGCATCAGGAAGATTAATGTGCCTGCGTTGCTGCCTCTTTTTAATTTATGGTGCTCCTCTTCTCAGGGAAAATGACAGTGTTCAAACACATTTTTTCAAACCAGGGGAACAAGCAGTCTGCAATTTCAACCATGCCCCCAAATTCCAGAAGAGCAAACGGCAGGGAAAGAGGTGGGGCATGTACTCCAAACGTGTGTGCACCGACACACGTGGCCACAGAGCACACCTGAGCCTTAGGTGGGATCCACCACTGATGGAATAAATACCAAATGAACAGCACTTAATGCATCTGATTGAATGAAATCCTGTTGCCATAGATAAAGGTGCCTTCACTTCTTTGAAACATTATAAAATGCAGAAGTGGGACTGTCTCCTATTAAACAAGCAGAACCAAAATGTGACATCCTTGCTTGGTCGCAGGGACTACCTTAGGTCTTCAATGGTTATGGGACACGGAAATACCCTATCCCAAAGAGAGCCTCACCCCAACACGTGCCATGCGCAGAAATCCTGTTCTGCTCCTCGCTAGCACCCAGTGCTGGTGCTCGCTGGAGGGCCGGCTGCCTGCCTGCAGCTTCCCAGTCCCTGAGGCACTTGAGTATGCTTCTAATTTTAAGTAATTTGATAATTTGGCCATTTTATCATCCAGGCTATGACTTCTGATTATAGTTATATCAATAAATCTATTCGGTTTCTGTGTTTTAAGCATAGCGCTGAAGAAAGTTTGGCAATAGAAAGGCTGACTGAGTGTTCTTTGACTCAAGACACCGTGAGAAGGTCAATGAGGTCTCCTCAGGGGTCACAGGATGCAACTGTACCCAAGGGCATACACAAAATACATGTGTTTAACTATAAGTTAAACATAAGGTTTAACTATGCCTTCTGCAGTCAGAAACGCAGCCTTAAAAGCATCTGTGAGGAAAGAGAGCCTCCAGAATGTCAGCTGATACCTGCAGCTCCTCAGAGAAAGGAAGAAATACTGAATGTTGTCTCACAGACCCAACGCATCTTTCAAGTCATGAGTTCATGTGTTAATTGATTCAAATTTGGGCTGCCACCATAAACCATCATTAAACAAGGCTTACTTTCTTATGTCTTTTCTTCCAGGTCATTGTGACAGTCTCCAATGAGTTCTCCTTCTCTTACATGCTTTACTTTGTTCCGTTTGATTTCATATGATGATAATCTTGGAGGAGCTGAACATCCAGCAATCTATTTGGTTCCTTTGGTGATCACAGAAACAAACTAAACAATACAAACAAACTAAAAACCTGGGCGCCTCCTCAGAAGATTTTGGGCTAACTTCCCAAGGTGCATCCTGCAGAACTGCTTGATGATATTGCTGGGCCCTGTAATGAGAACGTCACATCCAGGATGAACCAGAAGGTGTCTGCAGGCAGAGGTGCAGCTCTGCAGCCAACATGCAGGAGAAGCCCAGGAGGCTGCCTGTGGGAGAGCTGGCAGAGCTGAGCTTAGCCTGAGGCAGGTAAGATGCTGAAAGACACCTCCCTGTGCCTCACTACTGACTTGTGGGGCGCACATTGCTGCATTCTGGTCTGCAAGCTTCTGTCAAGGCAGTAACTGCAAAGATTGTATCAACAGCACGAGGGAACCCACGGGCGTTTCGGGACTGATTGTTGCTATTTCACCCAATTAACCTGCTTCTCCCCTTCCCAGGGAAATAAGAGAAAAGCACAAAGAAGCCATCTCCTGCCCAGATCCTGACCATGAAAAAATGCTGCCCAGACCCCAGAGGTCTATGTCCCAGCAGTGATGGTGATATGGTGATGTGCTGCAGCAGGCTGCTTGGCCAAGCTGGAGCAGCCAACTTGGCTTTCTGTTGAATCTGTCTCTGTAAAAATTAATGGAGTCCATAAACCAGGCACGGGTGAGTGCAGTCTCCTAACTCCCCACGCTTCTGAAAATAACATATGGCATTATTTTCTGGGCAGAGAGAGTACCTTTGCCTGCAGAAAGGAAGCAACTGAAGAGAGGGTTCATGGCTATGAAGGACTGTCCCTGGAGCGAGGAACTGAGTTTTAAAGAGGGGTCTCAATAAAAAAACCAGAGAATGGGTTTTTGTCCATGAAGGGTAGGGCAATGCTATAATTATATTTCCTTAGTTCATGAATAGAGTATAACCATCAGTGACACAGTGATGACAAAAAGAACCCCACTCTATGCTTTATCTTTACTCCTAAGACAACTATTCAGTCTTTGTTTTCAGCAATGTGTTGCTGAAAAATAATTAAAAAAAATACTATCCAATAACTGCACATAGCACGAGGCAGGTTTCCTATGTAGCTCTGATGGGAAGCAAGGAGGATAAATGAGACAATGTTTCCAAAAGAGAGGTTTCATTGGGAACAGATGCAGGCACATTTCTGTCAGATGAGCGAGATGGCAATGGCAGTTCTTCCCCATTCAACATCTTTTAATTAGCCCTCTGCTGTTTGGAAACCTGAGAGCATTGTTCGTACTACCTCTGTTTATTAAAGATTCATATTCAGACTTTGCTGGCCATGGGTCATTTGCTTTTTGGAACCAGAGAAACAGAAAATTGTGTCTGAGATATCTGCAAAAAAGTACTTAATGAAATGACTAACGTCTTCAGCCAAGTGTCTAGTTGATTACAGGGTCCAAACAGCAGAACAGCAATAAATCTGCCACAAAGAGAATTGTCAGTCAAGAAAAAAGGCATAAAACCAAACAGACAGGGAGGCAAGAGCTAAAAATGTGAAAATGCAAATCTAGTGTTATTTTTACTAGTCAGAGCTCTGATATTTGAGCGCATATGCTAATTTGGTCAAGTGTGAGATCCCACCATGTCTCAGCAAGCACTATTTTACAGGGAAAGTAATGTTCCATTCTGCAATCATTTTAAATGTTATATATTTTCTCCAGGCAAAAAATAAAAAAGCAGGAAAAAAAAACAACAACATTTTGCAGCATACAAAAGCCCAAAGCCTTTCCTTTGCCATAAAACAGTGTATAAATAAAACCACAGTTGCTGTACATTTATGATATTTCCACCAGAGATATTTCTTATCTTCCTCTGCTCTGACTAGAAAATGGTGATCAGAAGCTGAAATTTCTGGATGTCAGCATGGTCCTCTCCAAGGCCCCTGCCCCTCCAAGCAAGACATTAAATGCCCATTTAAAGCAAACCTGGCAGTATATTCCTGCATAAAAAGCATGGCAATCAGTCCCAAATGCCTTCTCTATCATTTGGATTCCTGCAAGGTTTTTCTCTCTGGTACACAGGGCATCTTTGTTGACATTACCAGCAGGCAAGATGAAATGAAGCCAGGCTTAACATTACGCCTTAACATCCGTGCACACATTGTACCACGGTTCAGCCCCGTGTCAGGAGGCTGGTGGGAGCGCTCACTTACCCAGGCAGCTTTGGGTATGTTTAATGTGTCTCAACACAACACCACGCAGAGATACTTGAACTAGCTCTAAGCGAGGACTGGCAAGGTTAACAAGGCTGAGTAGAGCCAGCCTCTGGGAGCTCGGCTAGCCTGCTCAGACCGGCACCGCGTCTTGTTAAAACTCACTGCCTGCGATACCCCTTTACCGGGGAGCAGTGACAGGTCACCTCTGTACCCACCTTGGCACATCACCCATCCTCAAAGCTGCCCGCACACACAGGCAGCTAAACTGGATTGCTCCGGGGGGCTTACATACACACACCTTCGTTTCCACATCAGTGTCAAAAGAACCATAAAAATATGAGCTTCTGTCTCTGACCCTCAGCTCATCTCCAAATACACCATTAAGCTTTACAGTGATCTCATACAGCCCTGCAGCAGCAATGACCTGTACTATTATACCCATTTTAGAGAGAGCAAGGTTTTACTGCAAAGTTCTGGCACCCTCAGTGCAGAATCAACAGGGACTTCTGGTAGCCTGTTCAAACTCAGGTGCCCCACAGTGGTCCCTGCAGCATGTGGAGCACAGCTCGAGAGAGTGGCAGTCAACGATGCCTCCAGCCAAGAGACAAAAATGCCTGGCATCATTGCCTGGTTTTGCACGCAGCTGAACATCAGGTACACTGACATACATATATATAAAATATATTCATAATGCATGCTGGCACACAGTATTTTACTCTTTCTATGAATCAAACCCTACAACCTGTCTGTGCTTGCCAGAAGATTGAAATCCTATCGCTGCATTCTTAAGAGCATCATTAAGAGGCTTAAAGAACAGAGACACTGCGTGTCTCCTTCAAAACAAACTTTGCTGTAATTCTGAGGCTGATGCAAAACTTTAGCTGCAGTGCAGAACAATAAACAATACATATTTTATAATAGCAGCACAAAAATAGCACGCGGTATTTCTTTCCCGGGCCTGCTAGTGCTTCTCTTCTTCTTTAAGATCACAGGAGAAGAAAAAGCACGGCTTACTGTGAGTGCCTTCCATTCAATGTTTATTTATTTATTTATTTATCTAATTTATTTTTTCCTTTTTGTCCTTTGCAGCACAGCTTCTGCACTAAGGGCTTTAGCATGTCTACTTTGCACGGTGGCTTCCCTGGGATATTTTACCTATTTCAACTGTTCAAATGTTTATCTTCACCAGGAGTAAAAGGAGAAAAGCTTGATTCCCTCAGGGTGATGCAGTGTTTCTGCATGGCATTTCAATAACATCCTGTTATTCAAACAATTAGAAATCACAGAGACCATGCATGGAATTATCAGCATACTGCATAGAGATTTTTATTATTATGTAGTGCATAATGAAAATGATTTGAAGGACCCCAAAGCATCATAACAGAAGGAAGCGCTGAATAATCAGGTGATATTTTTATTTTTTTTTTCCTGCTTTTTTTACTGCAAGAGCCCAAAATATTGTTCACTGGACATATGTCAAGCTAAAATGCACTAAAGTGGTGAATATATTTACTGATGCCCTTCCTTGCATACCAAATGCAACATACTGTGGGAGTGTAGCTGGAGCTCAGAGCCAGGAGCTCAGGCAATCGCTGTACAGCTGCCACGCTGCTGCTGCTGCTTAATAGGCAGGGATTGACTGGCAATGCTTAAAAATACGTATGGATTTTTCAGAGCATGTTGTTTTATGGCAGCTCATGGAGGTTGTTCCAAAACATTTTCTTGGTCCGCCCCCTGAGACACCTTGCTTTACAGCCATGAGGAGACTTCTTGGGCACCAGGAGCTGGTCTCATGCTCCACCAGTTTTCAAGAAGTCATCCTGCAGACTGCAGCTCATGAAAAATGTTTTAATCTGCTGTGCAAGACACTGCAATTTGATTCCTAGTTCTCCTTTAATTTTTACCCCATAACTTTTTTCGCTCAGTTTTTGACAAAAAGTATCACAAAATTCACCTTCGCTTCCTTCTTGCAATTCACAGCACCAATTACAATACGACCTTCATCTGGCTTCCTGATGCCTTTGGTGCCCTCAACAGTACACTGAATTGTATGCTAACGCCTTCAGGGCAAAATAAATGTGTCATTTTTTTTTTAAATATCATTCCTATTTAAAAAGAATTAAGTTGTATAAAGCAATCTTTGCTAGATTGGATGCTTTAAAGCCAAACAGAGAATTACAAGGCTGATGCCTGGGTTTGAAGAGACATGGAAAAACCCTCACACTAGCTGTGTGACCAGAGTAGAAAATTCTAATTTTGTGCACCTGCCAGTTCTAGTGTCTGCAGGAATCTAATGCATGAAGTTTATTTAAAACCCATAGAATAAAATAAATGCCTTTTTATGGTTTGCCTACACTTGGTGTCCTTCACGTCTCTGTAGTCTGTGCTAAAACAAAGCTTTGCTGACTGTTTCTCTCTCTGTAAACATTTGAGGCTGTCCTTCATGAACGGTTTATTGCTGTGTGCCTCAGACTGCTGACGTTGTTCGCTCCTTTCTTGAAGCCAGAAGAATAATCAGAACTGTTTCCACAAATCCCAGCGTTTCCCCTCAGCCTGCAACAGGCAGTGGGAATACTGCAGTGTCCAGTGGGAAGCATGGGACACTAACCAGCTGCAGGTCCTGGCATGGACCTTGCCATATCGGAAGGACTGATCTGCTCACAAAGAACTGCAGCACCATCTGGGACCAATGGCAAATTTCTGGTAACACCTTTGTTAACAACACTAGAAGTTAGATCTAAAAATGGAAAGCAAGCTCTGATTTATCAGTGAAAGTAAAGGGATGATGGCCTTTTGGCTAGCGGAGACCAGTGTGCTGCCAGCCAATCCCTTGCAACATGCGAGCCATCCACTGCTTAGGAGTGACCTTCCTAAAAATAGTGAGAAGAAAACTGTGGAAAAAGAATTCCTCAATGTAAAGACTGCCTCCACATGTGCAAAACCATACTGCTCACCATAAACTGCTCTGCATCCTTAAACATGTGTGGCTCATGGTTCTGAGGAGACCTGCCTGGGGCAGTGCCATCTGAATTGGCCGCATACTCCAGGTTACTGTGCTTGGTTAGCTGCCTTCAATCACAAAACAAAATCCAGTCTAGATATTTAACAAAATTTTAGGAGGATTCTTCCAGGCTTTTCTCCAGGAATTGCTTGCACCTTCTGCACACACAGCAATAAGGCAAGGTAACCTCATGTCATCCTGCACAGCGGGGAAATGAGAACTCGGCCCACAGGTATGAGGCTAGCACTCGAGCAAATCACTGCACATTCAAGGAGCGTGCAGTAGGAACCCTCTTTTTCCTCAGAGCATTCAGGTCTGTAGGTGAAAGCTGCTGTATGGAACTAGGTATTAGGACTGGCTGGGGATGCTGCCTCTCCTGAAGTTGTGTCAGGGGAGGTTTAGGTTGGATGTTAGAAAAAGGTTCTTCACCCAGAGGGTGGTCGGGCACTGGAACCGGCTCCACAGGGCAGTAGTCACAGCCCCAAGCCTGACAGAGTTCAAAAAGTGTTTGGATGATACTCTCAGGCACATGGTGTGACTCTTGGGGATGTCCTATGCAGGGCTAAGGGTTGGACTGGATGATCCCTGTGGGTCCCTTCCAGCTCAGCATACTCTGTGATTAGCTTGCTGTCTCACAATGACCACAGTAGCTGTCTGCTTTCGGGATCAAGCCCCAAGGGAAAGTACTGCTGCCAGGGAAAGGAAGACAGATGAGTGAAGGAAATGTGCCATCTGAAGGACATATCCTTGCCAGCAAATTAATGAGATGACAGTAACCTTCTTCAGGTCTAGGACACAGATCAGTAGAATCCACCTGCAGCTCCTTGAAAGGAGCAAGTACTGGCCAGGACAGGTGTCCCTGGGGCACCCGTGCTCCTCCACAAGGGAGAGCTCCGTTACAAAATGGGCAGGCTGAGAGACAGCAATTAAATCTGTACATCTGGGGACATCTCACACAGGCTTTTAGCTGCAGCCTGCATGTGGGAAGGGACCAGGGCAGGAGATGGACCCTGAGGAAGGGACACCTGCTGCTCTGCAGGGGCTGTGAGAGCTGTGCGTCAGCTACTATTGAGTTTTCCTCGGGCTCATATTTAATGCATGGGATGTATTTTTAATGGTTTAGATGTGTGAACAAACCGTGGCCCTTGATATTCCAACATGGGTGTGTGAAGGAGCCCCTGACCTTCTGCAATGGAGGCAGTTCTATTTTAATAGTAACATAAAGTGAGATGGAAGAGATGAAGCATTCTATTAAGACATTTGATAATAAATTGGTAAGTGCTTTCCCAGTGTTTTACATAGTTATTCTCTCTGCTGATCTATTTAGCCAACACATGTAATTCTGAGCTACAAAGTTGTATTCCTGCTTTCGTAAACATACTTACATAAAACCCAATAACAACAGTCTATTTATTGCTAAAATGCTGGTAGGAAATTGGAAAAGGTATAAATACAATTCATTGCTGGTGATCTCCTGCCCCCTGAAGGCACTGTAAGGCTCCAAATCTTGCTCAGTTCACAGCATCATAAAACTGAAGCAATAAATGTCACTCCTTTCTTGATTGCACATTAGGCCAATTGCGACTAAATAGGCTGTCGTGAAGGCACCGCTCAGTTTACTGCTGGGGGATGACTTTGGCTAAATGGGGGGCCAGGGAAGAAGGAACGCTTACTTTTAAATAACAAGGCTAAGAGAAAGCAGGGGGATGAAAAAAAGGTGCAAAAGCGTGTTGCTCTCCAAGGCCTCTGCACTTGCTCTTTCATGCTGTAATGCCTTGATGTACACAGACGATTATGTGTCAATGCACATTAATATCTGATGTGCATTATCATATTATCATCCCTTATGTGCACTTTCACAGCCTGGTGAGCCCAGGCTCTCCCAGCCACGGAGTTACACAACCAGTGCAACCATGGGGTTACAAACCAAGCCTCGGAGCACCTGCACACGGCTCTGCTCTGCCCTTGCAGAGCCCAAAGGGACCCTTTTGTGCACCTCCCACAAAGCGTCGGGAGCCAGGCATGATCTTTACAACACCCTGTACTACTGCAAAAGCACAAAACAGACTGCCAAAAACATTCCTTCCAATGCAGATAAAGGCATGCGCTCAGAAGGCTGCGACATTTTGCTACCTAGGACTGAAAACTACAGTCACACCAGATGGGAGAGGAGCAAAAAATTCCCCCAAACCTTGGGTTCATTTCCTCCCCTGTTAAACTGGGCACATCCAATGGTTGCTCTCCCGTCATGTGCATATGCTGTATATGGACATTTCCTGAAAATAGAGAGGGATGCTGTTGCTGTCTCACACAATGCTGAGCCACACGCATGGAGGTACAGCTCAGAACACAGTCCACAGCCACATCATCTCAATGTCTTATGAGCTGCTACCCCACACATCCGCCAGCTGTCCCCACCACATAAATGTTTCATTCACCTGCTCACGCTGGGTGTGCCATTGCAGCCTCAAAGCCAGGCAGAGGGAAGGCAGGTGAGGACAACCTTCCTCCCGCCCTTGGGTAGCATCCCCAAAACTCTCCCTGAGCCCCTGAATGTGGGCAGCCACTGTAGCCCCTCCCCACTTTCCAGCAAACAGCAAACTGGACTAGCTTCAAGTCAGCTTTAGGTTTCCTCCCTGCTTCCACAGTCCTCTGTCCTCTCCCCACCCATCCCTCCAGCCATGACCACCCATCCCTCCATGCCTACCCGCCTCCCATCCACACACCACATAGGCAGGTATTTTGGCCATGGAAACCTAATGGGAAAATTGTGCTATTTTGAGCCACGCTTTTTAAAATATTGCAGCTGTTTTGCCCAACTCTGATGTTGACAAACTAGCAATTGTTAAGACAAATGATGACTACCTGTCTTACAAGCCTTCCTCCCCTTACATTTCAGAAGAATTTCTGTCTTGCTCCTACAGGAGCATGGCGCTGTAAGACATGAAACCCCCCCCAAAAATCTCAGAAGTTATTTCTGGCTTTTCACAAATCAATATTTCCTCTGAAGCAATTGAAGCAGTCAGTAAGGCAAATTCTGCTTTTATCATCACAATTTCCAAGTCATTCCTTTGCACTGTGTGAATGATAGAGCATTTACACTCCAACAGAGTCTGTTCTCCCTTCTACCAGCAAAAGGCTCCACTGAGAAGTTACTCCATAGTTATTAAGCTAGGAGAGAACTTTTGTTTCACTGAAGTCAGTGGAATAACTTTCATGACTTCCATAAACTGCAAGTTCACCTTCTGAACTGAAAAGCAAGTTTGGATGAGCATCTAAAAAGAGGAGCACAAGGAAAAATACCCAAAACTATAAGCTTTATGACTGTGTAGGGTATTATTCCCCAGACACACAGCAAGTTTTGCTGTAATTGCAAAAGATAAAAAATGTCTTTTTTATTACAAAAACAAATGTTAGGGACTCTGGTGTTTGGATAAGAGATGGATGTGTCATATAAGGTCCCTAAAAACCTACTTGTGTGAGTAGTACAGATGGAATACAATGTGGGTTTGCATTTATCTGAGAACATTTAGAGCTGTGATATATAGTCTACATGACAGACTTCCTCGATGTATAGAGAAAATATAGCCAATTTCTTTGTGTAGGCTGAATTATTTACCAGAGTGTTCCAAAGTGTATTGGTAATAAAACACTATGAAGTGTAAGTAACTCCAGACAATCTTGGCTTATGTTAAAACAAGTTTTTTTTTTTTTTTTTTAAGAATGTTATTAAGAAAATAAATCCTGAGAATCTGGAAAGGCAGGACTTACTCAAATGAACATAAGCCTCTGAAGAATTGCATTGACTCAATGGATAGAAAGGTCAAATTCTCCAAACCATCATCCTAAAGGAGTTGGGAATCAGTCTCACTTCAAAATTAAATAGGCTATTTTGGCAAAGGATGAAGGATGCAGAGATGGTAAGGTGATTTTGTGAAACTCACCTAACTGGGAAAAATGGCTGGTTTTAACTAAACCCAAATAAAATGTATGTAGAGAAAACAATTTCAGCAGATGGCCAAACAAGCCATCGTTTTCCCGAGCATTAACTTTCTAGCCAAGCCACTAGTAGTGCAATCAGTTTAGAAATACAAGGTGCTCAGTCCCTTGTCCTCCTCTGTGAACTGCAGAACTGGACCATAAGTTTTTCTTAAGAGAAACATCCATTCAAAATAAGGTTACCATTCTCTTCCATATCTTCTCCTCTTTTTGCAGAATCATTCTGAGAAAGAGGAAAACCACATAACTTTGGCTTGATTTACGGTCTTTTAGAAGTCAGTGGGGATCTTCCTCTAGTTATGGTGAGGTACAAAGTTACTTTTTCACCTTGTCTAATTTTAGGTTGAAACCGCCCTCTGAAAGAGTCCTAAAATATCTCAGTAGCTTACCTGATAGGAACTGTGGCATTCATGCAGTGCTGACCTGGGGACCTTATTTTCTGAGTCTAACATGATGTCTAGACACTGGTTTCTAATAAACTGAAGCTTTCACCTAAGTTGCAGCAGCTGCAACATTGTTCTTGTTTGTGCTGCGGACCACAATTCAAACTACAGTTTTGTATTTTGCTAGTTTTCTCACTTCTGTGCCAGTTCATGTGGCGTTTCTTTCCACAGCCGCAGGCTGCTCTCATACCCCAGAGGCAGCAGGATCTGGCTGACCAGCCTCCAAAAGAAGCCACCAAACCAACCCTTTCTCATAGCAGGCTTAATAATTAAAACACAACATACAGATAGTATCATCTTGCTTTGCCTAACATACCTCATGTTTTGTCTTTCATTGTAAACCCTTAAATGACCAATGTCCAGTTGCTTAGGCTACGTTTTTTCCAGTATTGGTGACTCTTAGCCCACTGCACGCTGTCTCTACAGTTATCTCAACCTGGCACCTCAACAGTTACCCTGGAAGTCAGCTGCTTTCCTCCTATTTCAAAATCTTTTAACCATAGAACACGCACCAAATGAAACATTAGCAGTTCCCAGAGACAGAACCGGGCTAATTTCCAGGCAGGCACTGGAGGTAGCTCTGTTATCAGGTTGGGGCTAAGATAAGTGACATGGGTGTAAGAAGGTGCAAGATACTTGGTCATCTGTTGCTGTGCAATGCAGAGATTGTGTGCTGCAGTGCCTTTACTACGCTCTGCAAACCCTGGCCTGGACTCTTATTAGACATGACTATTAAGCTTCATGTGAAGATTCCTGCAGAAGCAGCTTCACTTCATGCCTTAGGTATGATCTCAAGCAGAAATTGAAGTTTTTTCAGAAATGTGCATTTTTAATTATTTGATTCCCTTTCTGTGTTTATTTGAACCACCAGTCCAATTTGTATGTTTAAGTGTTATACCCAGCCATGAACAAAAATTTACTTTTTCACTAAAAGACAAAGAAAAGAAGCAGAAAACAGCAATATATCTACTGTATAATGCTCAGGACATTGCAGATGTTACAGCAGCTCGTTGTTTCTGCATCTGGAACAAGTAGGTCACACATAGTTATTATACACACCGCTGAACATGAAGCAGTCAGTACCCGTGTAATGTATGTGAGACTTCAAACTACCTTTTAGTACTTTATATCAGTACAGCATCTTGTTTGCAAATGCTCTGGTTGAGAGGAACTGATGGAAGGGGGAAGGGACCCAAAGCTGACTGACCTAATTGCTGTGGGGATTGAGAAGCTGGCAAAACCATTAGCTTCTTTCATATGTTTTCTTTCTATACCATAATAAAGATAAATATTGATTGCTAGAGCAATATTGATTATAGGGGTCGCTGCAGATGGCAGCTGCATGATTTGCACAGATATCTCCCACATACAGTGAAACTTATTTGCATGAGAATGTGGTTTCACCATCCTCATGAGCTGCAGACAGCTCACTTGCCTTATAGGAGCATTTACCCAAACTAGATGTATCAGTGATTAACAGTAAAATATGAAACAAGGGACTGAGGGCAGTTCATCTTTATCCGTTTTGTGTATGTGCCTGTCTGCCTTGGGTAAGTGGAGTTTACTGTCCCAGCCATGCGGAAGGAAGGGCAGGACACAAGGGACCTGCTGTAATTATGCTGCAGTGTCACCATCTCACTTGGGAATACCACCCAGCCACACAGCATGCCTGGGAACAACGCTCCTTCCTTCACCCACTGATCTAGACACTGAACATGCCAAGCTCCTTCATTCAGGCCTGGATACCTTCTCCCAGGCTCCCAGCCTGCGGTCATCAGGGACCCAGTGTCCCTACAGAACAGCTTCAGCATCTTCTCCTGAGCTGGACCTGCCTGGTGGGATCCTTGTCTGCTTGCAAGAAATGGAAAAGACCCCTCCAGAGTGGGCCAGGCTTGCGAAGAGGGAGGAAAGTTGCCTACCACAAGCATGGTGCCTATGGCAGAGTACAGCACCCTACACCTAGCCAAGGAGGAGTCCCTGGGGTCTGTGGGATGGAGATGCAGAAAGCAGCAGGGGCATTTAGGCCCCTTCTATCACTGATGCAAACCCCAAGGTGGCCCATTTCAGGGTTAGGCACCTCCTGCCAGATACTGCTGCCTCTCTCCTCCACCTGCAACCTCTAGGAGAGAGGACGGGGCAGGCAGGTGAGCTTCCTCACCTCCTCAGGCACTGCCAGGCTGCAAGGGAAGCGCTCTCTGAGCACACCACGCATCTCTGCATGTCTGTCTTAAAACTGGCAACCTGCATCTTACTGTGGGCAACGCTGCACTTCAAGACTGCTGCTGGCTGACCTGCTGATATTGAAATTCCAAGGGAAAGCATGCATATTTAACCTCAATTCATCATTTTGATTTTGATTAACTCTGCAAGTCAGAGGTTTGCAGGCTTTAATCTGGTTTTAAGAAAATACTCCTGTCCTCTCTACTGTCAGCGTTTTCCAACAGGAAATTCAACAGAAGGGTCTTTCCTATTATTTATCTCCTCCCACTTTGGACACATCAGTGGACATCTGAAATAGCTGCCCAGTATCTGTGCAAACCCTGGCTTGTCCAGTGTAGGGAGTGTTCTTATTTCCTAAGTGGCCCATATGGAGGAGATTAATGCTGGAACCCAGGTTTCTGATGTGGTTCTGCACTGAAACTAAGCCATTTCAGCAGAGAGCAGGCACTCCATTTGGTGAGCACTGTTCACGTTCAGTGAGTATTTCATAGATGCTTTTTTGAAAGATCTTAGAAATACACCACGGTTCAAAATGTTGCACTTCATCCTTCATTTCCTTTTGAGTATATCTCTCGGTATTATGTTGAGTAGCCCTGTCTGACAAAATCAATTATTCCCTAGGCAGTTCAGAAATAAAACCCAAAGCAAGCAACACCAAATGCCTGATTTACCAATAGATTGTAATCCAGTGCTAAAGAGCATAGCCATTGCCCTGCTTTAAATATTCATGAAGCCCACTGGTGCAAAATGCATTAAAGGTGGGAATAATGCCAGTAATACACGATCCTCTTAGTGACAAGAAGCTTTCACATATTAAAGTAGCAAGATGTTAAAGACTTTCAACTGAACAGTCTTTGTTTTTAACTTAGAGAAAGAGATTCACTAATGGAATGCCATATTGCATTTGCTCTCATGATACTTGACTGCAGAATAGGATAATAACACGTGTGCTTTCACATGCCATGGAAAACCTGTTATTACAGTGGTTTCTTTTCTGCCTTTTCTTCATACTTTCCAGAAAATGTTCACACAAATCTTACCCCTTTAAGTAATCTTCTGTGTGCCAAACCCCCCATCAGAATCCCAGGAGTCTAGCCATTAACAGATTTGTTTTAGGCAAATGAAAAGATTTAAAAATAATGGTGACACAGTACAATAGCACAATTTAGATGAGTGACAACTGGCAATGAGTAACAAAAAAAATAACAACAAAACAAAACAAAAATCAGTAAGAGTTAAACCAGAGAAAATGGTCTGCAAAATAACAGACTGTGACAACGCAGAATAATGTCAACTGTCACTTTAAATCATCAGCAGCCCAACCACATCTGCTATCACACCTGTGCTCTCTTCTCTGATCTACTCTGGCACCCTAGAAATATTAGGCGAACAGCCAGCCTTGCATCCCCAGCTCTCTGAAGTCTGGCTCTGCTAACCAGCTTGCCTCCCTCTTACCTGGAATCGATCAGGCACTGTCCCTGCACCCTCAAACTACGGATTCACTGCTGCTGCTGGGCTCCTCATCCTGTATTAACAGGTCCCAGGACCACCAGGAACTGCTGACACCGTTTGGGTTTTACAAACCTCATCAGTCAGGTGAGATAGCTAGAGGAGCCCTGCTTCCATCTGAAATTTGATCCACACAAAACCAGTAATCAAATAATAAGTTGAAATTTCTTTTCCCACTTAATCTAAGGACATTTTGTGCACACCAAATCTTGGCAGGGGGAGTGGGGGAATATGTCTATTTAGTGCCAAACATGAAAATTCAATTAACATACATTTGAAAGAGGGGTCTAAAAGCCCTATACATAGTCTGCTTTTATTCTAGAAATAAGAATAATGAAAAAGCTAACACCCAGGAGGCTCACTTTTTAGAAAGACGCTTATCCAAAACTAATCAAGGGGCAGGGATGGGAAAACAGGGCTCTGTTATGACATATGAAATTGTTTACTTCAAACAGATCTTTTAACAGGCTTTAAAAGGTCTTTGTACTTCTGGTTGGAAATAGGCTTTCCTGTCTTATAACAGTTCGTTTGGTGGCATTCTCCCAGTAAATGCCCTTCCCTGCTTCCTGCCCTGAGAAGCACCTTCCCCAGCAGAAAGACTGCCTGTCAATAAAGATTGAGAACCTCAGCTCCTGCTGTCATTATGCTGCTCCAAATAAGCCAAGTTGTTTCAAAGGGGAGGAATTAGATAGTGCAAAATCTGCAGTGGGAACACTGGGGTAAGTTGGATCAGGCAATTTTGCCAAGCTATTTCTGGAAAAAAATAAACACTGCTACTCAGTGCTTATGATTAATAATGTTATCTTGTAGCTAATTTTATTCCTTGCCCCTCTCTTCTCCTGCCTTCCAATTTGGAAGTGCACTTAATTATGAAAACACGAGCACTAGACTGTGAATTTTGATATATTAATTTTACCATGGTTTTGTTTCTACACTGCACCACCAAAGCTCTCAAGGACAACCAGCCAAGGAGACAATGAAAATCATAACACCTGGGGTAATTTCCTTAAGCAAAGTCAACATTAGGCAATTTCTTGCTTGCAAATTTCATTACATTACTGAAACTTATAACCATGATGCACCTTGCTCCTGTTTTTCAACACCACCATTTCCTTTGATGACTGCAGACAGAGCAAGAACTCTGTGGTTTGTTTAGTTGGGTTGTTTTAAAGACTAGAACCAACCTGACCAACAGTGCATGGATGCCTTGTCTGGGTGAGGTCACCTGCTGGGCCCAGTTATCATGTTCACCATTCAGTCATTGACTCCCCTCTGTTCCATTCTTACTGTCCGAGTTAGAGCTCGGGCCATATTGCTTTATTGACATCTCACTGCCCAGTCTCTGTATCCATTCTTTAGCTAACACTAGCCCACAGCTTTAGAAGCATCATACAGACAACAGCTCTAACATTTGCAAGACTATTTTGTTCTCTCTCTAAATCTTAGTTACTTAGACAGAAATATGAGGCAGGGCATTAAGGCAGTGTTAGAACTAAAACTCTGTGAATAGTGACCTTTTCGATCTACTGGCTGTTCCAAAATCACAGTGAAATGATTAGCTCAGAGTTGGCCTAATATATGTTTGCATAGTTCCTAGGCAAAATGCAAAAGGAAAAAATAAAAATCTGAGTAGATAGAATTATTTCCCCTCAGCTTATGTAATTAAGGTTTAAAATAATAAAGAAATCTGAATACTCTTGAAACATTTTTTAAAAAATAAAAATTAAAACCATTTCCATTGAGAAAATGTCTAAGTATGCACTCTCATTTTTTCAAACAATTGAGGGTTACGTTTTTAACTCCAGCAACTAGTAAAAAGCGAGACAGATTTCCCAGCGTTTCTAATGCCACACACGAATTAACATGATGATAATACTAATGATACTTTCTAACTGGAAAAGCTTCAGGTCAATTATTTTTCCCAATTCTATTTTTATATTGAAGTATGAAGCTGTAAAACCCCAGATGGAATAACATAAGTTATAATGGCAACAAAATGGATAACTGCGTTTCTAGAGTTGGTCTAAATTGTGCATGTTCCAAAATTATAAACCAGAGTGTTTTATACATTTTTTTCAGAATAACAACCACCTCATTCACTTTGAGAAGAATCTCTGGGTGCAGAAAATTGCATATCTTACATCTGTAATGCCTCCTAAACCACAGTACCTTTAAATAATACAACATTCATTAAAATAGAAGAGTAGAGCAAATTACTGTACCAAACATCCTCTGCATCTTCGTCGCACTCTGCCCCGAACTGGCAAATGTCACAGGTCGATGTCTCTTTTTGATTGGTTTCACCTGAGCCTTCATTGACTGTTTGATGGAAAGCAGAAGAATATACATTAGTAAAGACAGAATTGTAGCAAAGCACTTCTCTCGCTCTAGAAAAATCTATTCACTGCAGCAGCTTAATGTGCCGCTCACAAAGCTGATGGCTGGCCAATAGTGTTTCTGAATGGGGACAACACAGAGATTTCCGTGGTGGTCTGGGATAAATTCCCTGAATTATGGAGTTAAAAACCAGAGAAAGACCCTTCGTCTTCTCTTTCCTCTTGAACAAAGACCCCCTTCAAGCTGCATCCCAGGAAGGTTGTGTCCCCACTGAGCCTCACTGCTTTGTTCCCTGGGAAAATAATGGAGGTGAATTGATAGCATCATGTGCTCCCTTGTGTCCTTTACCCATGAGGGCCTTGAGATGGCCCCAAGGGGATGCTTTCCTCGAAAATGTTTTGAAACTACCTGCCATGTGATGCAATCTAGTCCATTCCAAAGGCAAAACATTTTTCTCTGCAGAAGTACAGTTATGAGCCCCACGGACTAGTTATATCTGGCAGTAAAGATTTAGTGCTGTCCAGAGGAGGGGACAATCTCCAGCACAGGTTAAATTTGAAACCCAGGAAAGTCAATGCCAATGTCTGCAGTTGAGTAAGGTTTGTACCTAGCCCTTAAGTCACAAACATGAAGGGACTGAGGGGAAAGTAAAAATATGGGTGTAAGAGGACTACGAAAAAATACTGATGGCTGAGTACTGAAAGACAGAAAAAGATCACTAAGGTAGGCACCAAAAAGAGGGTTTGTTAAAAGATCCAAAAGAAACATTATCTATGTTTGTATTGAAGTATATAAACACCCTTTGATATCTTTCGAAGGATGCCACTTTATACCAAGACTCTGTGCCTAGCGATATCCTTCTGCCAGTTTGCAGAGTTATTAAACAAACGCAGAATTTAAGCATCAATCAGCTTTGACTGATGTTGTTATCTGCACAAACAGCCTCTGCAGTGTCATCCCTCTTGCATTTGGAGTCAGCACTGTGGTGCAGCCTTACTGCACCCTTGGGTCCAACCTACCAAAGCTGGTGGACATGTTGAAGTGTGTCAGTAGCCCCAGTGACATCGACTGGACAAATCATGTGCCTGAGGTACACTTGTGTTGTTACCAGAGGTTTTGGGTCAGAATAGCTGCTTTTGTTATTTACTCAAGAAAGGACATGAATCCCAAGCTTTCACAAAGCTGTTAGAGGAGAAACGGATTTTGCCCCTAGAAGAGCAAGTGTAACCCCAATGCCTGTTTTTCAACAAACTTGCTTCCTTACCCTGTACAAATTATGCAACCTCTGTCATGCTTTCCGTGTGTTAAAATGGCAGTAATACAATTTTCTACCAGTAGAGAATATGGAAACAAGTATATTAAATATTGTGATATGCTTAGATATACACCACAGAAACACCTGAGGTAGATGACTTGTCTAAGATGTTTCTTCCGGAGCCTTAATATAGTCAAAGGAAGCGTTAGTATGTTTAAGTATAAACTCTGCTGTGCCAACTTCTTATCAGTCATGCCTGAATTTAGACTATATTAAATTGAAAAAAATCACCTATGATGAGCATGGTGATTGTCTATTTGTACAGATTTGCTCACTTTTAATATCCATAAAATTCACATACCAAAAGCCTAAAGGGAAACCGGGAAAACACATGCTGGATTTTCATTCTACTTCATTGTCAGGCTTTATAAGGAGGGTGTGAGCTGTGGTTTTTCTGCTTCCTTAAATAACTGAGAAACGCTTTAGGCTCACATTTTATAAAAGTCAATGTACAAGGGCGGACAAGGCGTCCAAGTGCCACATCCTCACACCATTAGCATCCCCATGTGCCGCCAGTGTGATTCTGACTATGAGGCTCATGCTCCTCCCCACCTCCCTGCAGCTGTGTCCAGGCCTGCAATTTTCACTAAGTTTCATTTACATTTTAAATACAGAAATCTATTTTATTGAGAAGATAACTCTGACAAGCCAATCTTGGCAGGGAATTCCCAGTGGTTAAGATATGATGTAGGACATGTAACAAGTGACTGTATGCAAAGAACAATGGGACCTATGGGCAGTAGACTTCTTACAACAGCCAAGCATCCCTCACCTATCGAAAATACGACAATTGCTCCAGTTCAGGAGGGTGAGAATATATACTTTATGGAATAGAGCTTTAATTTCTTTATTTTGTTATTCTGCAAATCACTTCCCTTGTATTTCCTTTTAATTAAAAACATATGCCCTGTTTTCTTCCTCCCTGTAATGTTTCCATTCATAATTGTCCAGCACGTGTGGTTTGACCAGGGACTTCACACGGTTCCACATCACAAGATAAGTGATACAGCTACTTAAGTCATTAAAGAAAGGCATTTGAAAGACTGAGCATGTCAAAGAGAAGTAACTGATTTAGAGAAGACCATCCATGCTAAGGCACATTGCAGTTATGAATTCCTACTTGAAAATAATTGGTCATTCCCTCATATTTTTCTGAAGAGGCTCTGCATCCAGCTTTCCATAGTCAATGTGCACTTTGTCATTAAATGTTCTAGTGTGCAGCAGTCCTGATTAAAAAAGACAGCTGTTTATCTCACTCTTTCTGTTGGCAGTAACCATAGATAATATTATTCTTTACATTTCCTAAAGGTGTGTTTTCTCTCCCTACACAAACATACCCACTGGCATATGCACCCACACCGAGAACTGACACACACACGGGCTTGTTTTCTCCATGCTGTGCAGATAAGTGCTTTGATAAATCCGGACATCTTAGAACGAGTTATTTTCCCAACACTTCCTGCTGCTTTTTAGCTTGAGGACTAGTGGATGCTTATTTTCTAAGGTGACTCTTTTTCCTTTTTTCACTTCACTGCACTTGCTGTTTTGCACTTCTTTCATAACCCAACTGAAAAAAAATGGTTAGCAAAAATAATCTAGTTTCTGGATTCCTTTTCTAAAAAGGAGAAAGATTCTTCTTCTCATGCATGTTACGTAATTCTCATATTAGCAACTGTTGAGGTTGTAACACCAAGACCCTGCAGGAACAGTGTAGGGCTCAGGGGAGGCTAATTGCTGAAGCCCACCACTTTTTACTCACACAACTGCGAAATGTTAAGCTGCAAATTCCTATTTGCATTAGCAAGATTAGCAACTTCGAGAGTCCAAAGAAATGTGCTAAAAAGGGTTAGAAGGTCACTAACATTATCTGAAAGTCACTTCAGAGACTATGTCAATCTCCTAAGCAATATAAATTCTTAGCTGTGAAGGCACTACACACAATTTACAGAGTCAATGGACTGTGGTAACCACAACAGCTTCTGTTCTAATAATTTGGTCCTTCTCTGGCATTCTCACTGCACTCAGATCAGACAGTTGTGATTTCAAGAAGATTTGTATTGTTTGTGAGTCCCACAAGAAAGAAACCATTTCTGAGGCATTTTACTCTGTTTTCCTAGCTGAAAAAACAGATTAAAAGTATCATCAGTAGATTGGTCTGACCCTGTGCTTAACTCCTGTAACACCAGGAGAAAACTAAAAGCCCCAAACTGCTCCCTCCACTGTAGACACCTCTACTTTCACTTTACACTTAATCTCTTCAGTCGAGTCTTCTGTAAGTGCTGCAACCCCAAAAAATCATTCCATGACTTTATCCACATAGCTTCCCATGCTGGGAGCTGGACTAGTGTTTTAGACGTTTTATCAAATGGACATCAAAATCTCTGGGCTTGAGCTTCTGAATAATCCTTGCTCAGTGTCTTCCCAAGACGCTTGACAAGTGTCAAAGTCAGGATGGAAATAAACTCTTTGCAATTTCCAGAAAAGCAGCTCCAGTGGGATGGTAAGGAATGTGCACGGCGTCTGGATCTGATACACCGAGTGTCACAAGTTACGCGCATGTAGCTTGCCCAGTGGACCATACTGTGAGGAGTAAATGGAAGTGGGAAGAGTAGCTGGTGAGCCATAAGGGTGAGAGACAAATAGGTGGCAACACCGGCTAAACACAAATCTCTGAATCTCTCTTTGCTAACATGCCTCTGAAGGTAATAGGGCAAACTCAAGAAAGCTTCAGCTCAGTTTTCACATAGCTTTGTAGAACTATTATAATAATCCTTATTCAATGTATTTTAACTATACTGGAGAACACAACAAAGAGACAGTATAAAGCATCACCACACACTTGAATACAAGAAATATGACTATAATGAATTATGAATTAAGACTACTATTATGTAGACTTCCTTTGATTGATGTGATCAGATCTATGCTCATCGCTGATTCTAACTTGACTCCTCATAATGGGACATCTTTGCTGTTGTTGAAAGAAGAACTTCAAAAAAAAAAGCTTGCTCTAGCTCATCCTAACATGCTTGTTTTTAGCAATAAAGTCTAGGTAATAAAAAAAATCACATGGAGATGAGAGTTGATGGCCATTTTTGTATTGTGGAATGAAAGACAACGTGCAAACAAAAATGTAGTCGAGGAGGAGGAGGATGCTCTTCAGAACAGCTTCACGTGCTTCAGTCCTAACAAGAGTGCTCTGAGCAGGTGAGAAGGTGAGTGGATGAAGTGAGAAAGCTCTGAGAAACCAGGGCAGAGAAGCCAGCATAATTTACTAAATGTGTTAGAACAAACACTACCTGCACCTGTACTGAATGGCTAACAACACCTCACAAACTGTACCAAAAAGCCCAGATGCTGCAAGCGACTCCACTCTAATCAATAAGCCTTTTTTTCCTCAAAGCATTAGCTCAGTCAAAACCTGCAAAGTGAGAAAAATGAAGCGTGTGAAGCAGGGGGTCAACTCATGAATGACTCTGTTCTCGAAGTCTGGCTGAGGCTCAGAATGGCATTACGGTTAAAATGAAAGGAAAATGGCCTACAGGATCGGTAATAAATTCAAACTCCGACGTGCCTTGTTCTGCTCTACTCCTGCTGGCTGGCTCCATCTCAATAAATACTAATTTGCTCTCTCTCACACCCACAAACACTCTGGGGAAATTACTTATTGCACGAGAAAACAGTGTCTCTACCCAGCTCAGGACCTGACACAGAACTTCTTAAAGAGACCTGAAATATTCTCCTTCACACCAATGGGCCTTTGATCAGCTTCTCCACACCACCACCAGTGAGTCCTTGAAACCATCTCTCTGCTATCTATGGGCACGTGATTTAAACAGCACCAGGGTTGTGCCACACCTGAGCAGGCTGCCAAGGAAACCAGACGTTCTTTCCTAGTGTTTACACTGCCTCAGGTCCCACCTTTGGATACCTTTGCATCACCATTCTCAGCCATGCGCTAGAAAAGGTTAACGGGATGACTGTGGCATGATGCAAACACCTAACAGGGTTTTTGAGGAGGAACTAGACGCATCCAGCCAGCAGAGATTGCTGATAAAATGTACTCTTATCTTATTGCTAAAGACCATGTAGATAGAGCCTGGCATTGCTTTGATGCCAGTCAGACTCAATTTGCAGTGATTTGCAGCTCTCATATTTATACTGTGACTTTCAGATTAGATTTTTTTTTTCTTAAAAATCACAGCTGGTGGATTATATCAGTGTATAAAGACCTCAGCTTCTACGTATATGTTTGTTTTGAAAGGTACGTCTAAGCTTTAGGGCTGTGGAGAAAAAGCTTGTGAGTATAACAAATACCAGAAACTATCATGTTTATAACTTTTGTAGGGTCTATTCGTGACTTGTCACTCCTGTGCAATGCTGAGCTGATGTTGGGCAGGAAAGCAGCACTGCTGGAACAGCTCACCCTTGTGCATGGCCCTGTGCTCACCCACACCTTGTGCTGAAGGCTCTGCTTCTGCCCTGGATACGGTCTCATTAGTGCAAAAAACCAGTGCCTGGGAGTGCTCTGAGTTCAGTAAATAACTGCTACAAAAAACATTTCACATTATACCTAAACACTGCTGCTCTCTCTAGCGCTCTCTTTATTTTTTACCTTGTTTTGCTTCCTGTCATGCCTTACTTCTCTTGTTGCTTCTTCCCTTTTCCCACCACCCCTGGTTTTTTGGTGGCACTTTCCCTACCTTAGGGCCCAGCCTGGAGCAGCTCTGGCAGCCCTGCAGACGGGGTGCTGCTGCTGTGAGGAGAGGCATGGGCTCATGCGATGCCACGCGCTCCTCAGCGCACACAGCTCAGCATCTTGGAAACCTCGGGAGCCTTCTCCAGCTGCCATCCAGGGACTCGGAGGTCTCTCCTGGTGAGATGAGCAGCGCTGATACCCTCTGAACCTCATTTATTGTGGCTAAAAGTGGATGGGAAGGGAATGGCTTCACAGGAGCAGCTCTCCTCTGCATATGTGTGACTGCAGTTCTCTCAGTGGGTGCAACTGGAGGTCTCCTACAGCATCTGTGTCTGAAGCCAGGACGTGACAACCCCCCTGCCCCGAACTCTGTAGGGGCTTGTCTGCATTTGTACAACTGTGGCCAGGAGGGAACTTTTTCAACTCTTACTCAAAGTTTATTTATTCTAAATAAACACCACTTGCTTGTTTCCGACTCATGCATATTTCTGCTGCTCCCACAGTGCATTTGATAAAAAATTAAATACGATTAGTCGAGGCCAGTTTCTCCTAGCAAATATCTCTAATGGCATTTCAAAAGGAATGGCTCATTGAATAAAACCCTATTGTAAGCCTTCTGAATGCTGACATAAAACAGCTGCGATTATTGCGCCACTGTGCTGTCCCCCTACAAAATTTGATGTTTGCCTGGTGTATGTGGGATGCCAACATTGCAGATTTATGAAGGTGTATGATGACCAGCATTGACAGTTTTTGCCAGCTTGAGGAAGAGGAGGCTCATTTAATTATGGCAAGAACTTCCCCTCATAAACAGCTTTGAGTAAAAAGCCAAATAGCACATGGGGACTAGTCATCTCTGCCTTGCATTAACATCATTTTAAAGAGAAATCACTTTCTTGCAGGAGAATTTTCAAGAAACAGATAGGTCTTTTTGTAAAAACATGCCTGCAATGCTGCCAAAACTTTTGTGGCATCAGTCCCTGCTCTCACGTATTTCAATATGCCCAACAGCATGCACAAAACAACCAAGAGGACATGGCCACAGTTGGAAGGATGCAATGTGATGGGTAACCAAGCAAGGCCATTATTAAATAGCCTGGAAGGAGATTACTGTAGCCCTAATTGCAAGGACCAGAAGATTTTTCAGGATCAAGGAGAAATAAAAAAAGATGACATCTGATTCCTCCCTCAGGTTGACTTGCCCAGCCACACAGATCATTGAACCTGAGCACTGTGTCAAGGTAGATAGAAAGCTGCAGTCCAGGACAGTACCCAATGTCTTAACGCTTTTCTTATTTGTCAGAAAATGGCCATCAAAGGCTGAAGGAGAGTCAAGTGTGAGCTCCTTCTGGACGGCTGGTCCTGTGTGCCAGGAGGAAGCAGAGTGGCCCAGGCTTGAAACCCACTTCATCCCCTCTGTGGACTGCGAAACGTCCTCTCCCTGCAGATCTGCAAAGCCTCTGGCACCTTCAGGCTCTACTGAAAAGCAGGGACTGGTTCTGGTCCCTCCTCTTGCTCTTGTATGTCTGTGTGGAAGCTGCATCCCACACCGCCTGAAACAGTAGCTTACTGCTGGATACCTCGTGCTTGAGGCACTAAACACACAATGCCAAAGATCATTTGAAAGGTGGAACATATGGACTGTATACAAGCTGTAACATGGCACTTATAGAAAACTCTATCCAGAAATAGTGCATTAGACAGAGCTTCACTTAGAAGAATATGAGGCAGCAGTGCCGCCTTCTGTAGGGAAAGATGCTACAGTTGGATATAAACCACAGAAATTACAGGTCTGTGCTTTCCCTGACCACTGTCAAGAATTCACATACCACCTGATGTTCAAAGCACTTTCATTCACTCTAGGCAGAGAGGAACCTGAATCACCGACTTTACAGAAATTCAGAGGGATAAAAAAAAAAAAGAAAAAAGGAATGCTCCAACCCGTGGTTTCACAAAGGCTACAGCAAGCAAGTCCGAAATGGGTGATGCGATTCCAGGGCTTTGCACACTGAAAAGATGCTTTTGCCAGCTTCCTACCTGGTGGAAAGATTAACAGAAGACTTGAATGTGAACCTTCACAGCTACTTATCTTCCAAGAAACAGAATAAAAGGAACAAAGATAAAAACCTAAAAGAGCTGTCTAGCATTCACTTGGTGAATACTTCAGTTTTAAGATCTTTGTCACTTTGCTACTGATTTAAGTCTGTGTATCCTTTCGAATATTAGTATGGCTAGCAAGATAGCAACATCATACATAAAAATGTTCTTTATTTCAGAACAGATCAAACTCCCAGTGGTAAAAGAAGATTTAGGTATCTCTGAAGATTTCTTATCTCTGTGCAACATAACTCTCTAATGGTTCAGTGCCTTGGAGGGTCATCTGAGATCACTTATCACATAAATCAAATAGGTGGCAGGCTATAAGAATGGAAGCCTATAGCAATTTCATGTCTTTGCTTGCAGACATCAAATCTATCTTTTAGGCAGACTATAGAGGAGATAATATGCCACTTCATTTAAGCCACTGAAGAAGCCCAAATCTGAGTATTAACCAATTTTAGGAAGCTGCTCCTAGTCTTGACTGCACCACAATTATCTTGGGAAATGACTGGTTTAAATCCTAAAATGTGGACTGTAGACACTAGTTCTGGTTTTAATTTATACTAAAGCTTCTGTAAATCACTCTGGCAATGGAAGGGAGTGTCAGAGCGAGTGAAAGTCCAATTTAGTTTATGTCCCATTTACATAATCAGAATGGTGTAAAGTGGCTCTACTCTAAAAATTACTTGGGTTTACCTTTCACTGAATTCAACTAGAGGAACACAGTTTTCTTCTCCCACTCCACTTTTCTTCTATGTTATACTCCTTTTTTGTTTATTCCTGTGGTGCTAATGAAGGTTACACACAGCTAACTGAGAGCTGGAGCTGCCCTGGAGCTCAGACTTCAAGAAGATGAGTGCCAAGCTCCTGTTCAGTAATGGGATCTCGCAAGGAGGCAGCTCAGCTGGGTGCCAAACCTGACAGTCAAAACCCATGTTCAGCCAAGCTGGACCCTCATGTTCGAGAGTCACGATGGATGGCTCCTTACTTGCCTCTTCCTCCACCAGCTCAGTGGTCAGTCTGAATCCCAAGGATCCCCAATCCCCCTTCACAGCTCCTGCCCCACAAGAACTTAAAATTTCACCAGCAGCACTCCCTGATCTGCAATTGTCACCACTGAGCTCATCCTCTAAACTTGTACAACCAGGGCTCATCCCGGGATTTGCTCCTTTTATTGTGAGAATTCCCTAAAAAAAACCCCAAATCAAACCAAACCAAACCAATGAAAAAACACACCACAAAACAAAACAAAGAAAAACAACAACAACAACAACAAAAGAAAATGTGTTTCAGAGCTGGTTCTAAAGACATCCCTCCTGACGTGTGCAAAGGTATTTCTGCCTTCCCAAGGCTGTAGCTAAGCACTCCTTGGGTCTCTGCTACACCTCAGGGTGCACAGGAGTGCTGGCATCTAAATAACTTGCCAGAAGCCAAGATGAGGGCAGCTGCAAAATCTCCAAGTCCAGCAGGAGAAGATGCTATATTTATGCAACACAGATCCTATCTTTTATATAACCCTACTCTTCAACAAACATGAAAACATATGGCATCAGTTAATTCCATGAAAATAATCTGGTAGTGTGACAACTTTTCAGGACAAATGGGAAACAAAACAATCAAACCATTTTTTCCCCTTTTATTTCCTTTATTAGTGGGCAGGTTGAGGCATAGCATGAGCAGCATTATTACTGGCTTATAGTACTCCTTGGTTTATGGAGTGGAATAGTCATATCCATTGCACAAAATCCATGAGAAATACCGGCAGCACTGCTGATAGCCTCTGCAGAAAGGCAAGGCAGTTCATGAGTGAGTAGCACAGCCACTCCTGGAAGGGTGGCAAGGATTTAGGAGAAGGAGCCTCCATGGACCAGGGTCTGTGGAGAAACTGAGGATCTAATTTTGTGCTGTCACTCAGAATTTACGTGACTGGGAGGAAAAGCCTCCCAAACCTCCACTAACAGGACAAACAGGTTGAGTGTGACACATCAAACTCAGCCCTGATATGAGCAGTGAAAAGCATGGATCTGAATCCATTTACACCAGAACAATGTTGCCCTTCTGAGTATAATTTTACAGATGTGTTTATGATATAGGGGAAGCCATATGGCACAAAAGGTTTAAACATTTAATCTCACTTAGCTTCAATACACTGCATATACAGAAAATTGGAAGCCCAGCAGGAAAATGCCAGATTTCATTCTCACTTAGCCGTGATTAACCTTTATGAGCTCGCTCAGAGTTTTGTCACCTGTGAAATCACTCGGGGCAGGCAGGCTGCAAGAGCTCTGACTTGCTGCTTTGGCCGAGGTTCTACCTCCGCTGAGCTCGAGCTCTCCAAAGGCTGTGCTGCCCAAAATGCAGGCCTTCCTGGCCTGACCTGCCCATAGCTTCCCTGAGTATGGAAAGTGCAGAAGGGACCACTAGGGAGAGAATGACCTGGAGGGACTCTTCCCCTGCTCCTCCTACAGCTGGGCTTCCCTGCGCCACTCAGCTGGGTCCAGTTGAGAGCAGCCTTACACCAGCAGACAGACGCAAGGCAAGGAGCTGATACGTTGCACACTTTGCAAATATGCTCTTTCTCATTAATACTGATTCCCACACACAAACACTTTAGCTATATCCACTGATTGCATTACCATTGCAGAAGTATAATTAACAAATTAAAAGGGAGGATTGTGATTCAGTTTAATTTGGGGAAAATCTTTAAATAAATAAAATTAAAAAAAAAGGAGTCTGATGAGTCTGATGTTTGAGGATCATTCCTCTCTGCTATTGATTTTAGTGCCTTGGACATGCTCTAACAGAAGTGTTTTCATCAAAACAAACAGGTCCTGAGTATGCTGGAGCACTGGCAGTATGTGGGTCCTTCAAGAAGCAACAATGAGGCAAAAAAAAACACATGAAAGAAATCCTGACAGATGCTAAACCAGGTACTAGATTGCAAATGAAGGTGTATCATCACGAAGAGAAGAAGGGAGAAAATGCCAGTTGGAAGCTGCTCAGACTGATCTCAGACTACCAGCTTATTTACAGAAACTTATGAAAAGCAATACAGAACATGCACACCATCAACTCACAAATATTTGTGGAAGGAAGGAAGGTAGAAAATCCCCCATACTTACTGCCCTTCCAAATCCTTGCATGATAAAATAAGCCAGTTCCACTAAGTAAATCAATGTTTGCAAGAACAGGCAAAACTCCTGAGCCAAAGTTTGACTGCATTTCTCCCCTAACACCAACTGAGCACACTTGGAAGAATGGCTGCAAAATGATACATACTTCCCCTCACATTTTCTACAAAAAACACCTTTCAGGTGATCTAATATTATGAGAAACCATAATCATTAAGGATTGATCACGCTAATATAATTTTCTGGATGGCTTATTAACCTACTAAGACATGTTTTTCTCTACTTCCCTTCATTAGCGACAGCAATAATTAGGTAAGGACAGAGTAGCAAAATTGATCATATGCTACTGCCGAAGGGGACAGAGAATGTATCATGGACGTTTAGCATAATGTTCTCCAAACTCGAGATGCATTAATTTTATTTAGTACCACAGCTATTTTCTGTCTTTGATAGAAGG
Organism: Cephalopterus ornatus; assembly: GCA_013396775.1. Classification (NCBI taxonomy): domain Eukaryota; kingdom Metazoa; phylum Chordata; class Aves; order Passeriformes; family Cotingidae; genus Cephalopterus; species Cephalopterus ornatus. Next base: position 132,198 of record VZRE01014807.1, read on the forward strand.
AATCTGTTAATGTAGATATTGTATAACAGGAGCTTATTTTTCTCTTATTCGAAAATGGAATTTTCTTTTTTTTTTTTAAAGTTCATAACACACAATGAGATGAGACAAGAAAACATCACCCTCTCAAGTCATCCTTTCCTTTTTTTCAGTCTCCTCATGAAAGCGGCACTTTAAAAGGAGAACAGCTGCAGAGCTCTGGCTAGAAAGCAAAGAAGTGAGTTATACTGTCACCTCCCGGACAATAATCCCCAGAGACACTTTCCTCATTTTTTTGGGTCAGCTTCAGACAGCCTTCCCGCTTCCTGCCACCCCTGGTCACCAGAACAAAGCATCTGTAGCTTACATTTAGGCGGCTCTACTCAGAATATGTGTATAGTTACATATACAAATTGTATACATTTGCAGCAATGACCAAACAGCTGCACTCTGAGCCCATACTAAGGTCAGTAACATCAGCAGCAGAAGCACCACTGATGTGTGGGCTGGAGGATGAAGGAGCAGCCACACAAAGTGTCAGTGCCTGTGTGCTGCCCATCACCCTCCTCATCAGTGACCGCAGTGCCCCACGGCCCCAACCCACACAGCAGCTGCCTTGACCCTTGAAACAGAAACTGCCAGTTAAGTGATGACCCTGCCACATCTGTGATGTGCTGAGGTAGGGACCAGTGTCAGCCGTGATGGGGCTTGCAGACCTGCAGCAGTGACTTTTCCACACCATCCTGCCAGTGCGGGAAGCCCGTATACATGTGAGAGGCATCACAGCAATAGTCAATTTTTACATATTTTTTAAAAACTGTGAGCAACCGGCTTTCCCTAAGCTCTCCCCTCCATGTGAGCAGTAGGCAGCTTTCTGTAGATAAATGCATTACAGGGAGCTGAAAAGAGTTAACATTACAAACTTGGCACTCCGATGGCATGCTGTACAAACAGGGAAAGGGAGGATCTGCCAAAGCGAGAGCCAGAGATAATATAAAAAGCATAAACCCAGCATATTGACCTTATTTAAGTCCAAACAGCCTAACACTAGGATACTTAATGCAAAAATGTCAAAAATATTCTTTATTCTACACACATATTGATGTTTCTTTAAATACGCAATTCACTTGATATCTGCAATCCCCTCTCTACAGTTGCAAAATCCAAAATAATGATTATATCAGTCATTGCTTAATACATTCAACTGTGGCCCTGATTTTCATGCATGAATGGTCATTTACATATCATTACCCATCATGCCATCCACTCAGATTTTTCTTTCTAAACAGAGTAATATATTTAAAGTTGTCATTTTAAAACAAAAACGTTTAAAAAAGGGACTTTCATTTCTCATTATCTTATCTGTGCTCTTAGCAGCTAATAGACCAGAATATTAAAGTGCAAAATTCTCAGATTGTGTGACAACTGTCACAGTGAGATCTTAGAGAAGAGACAATTACCAAGGGATTTTTCTTAAATTTGGAAACACAGATAAATATGAACAGAAAAGCTGAAGCAAACCAACCAGAAGCAAAACAGTAATTATAGTACATTCTTCTATTTTTCTAAGACAAGTCCTTGTTGGGGGCAAAGCTAGTTCCATGTTAGGAAAATCACTGTAGACACGAAGTGCAGTTAGAAGCTTTGCATGAATAAATTACAATTTTTCAATTAATATTGCCCATGCCCACTACAGAGGAAGGATTTTTTCCCCTCCTCCTGCTACTTTTAAAGTAATTGTCTGCTATGTTTAATTAGGAAATTTCTCTACAGAAGGGAATGTGATAGAAGATTAATTCTCCATTTTCTCACCCACTGTGTCAGTAGACTCAAGTGGACACTATAAACCCCAGTTAAACATGATGAGGATGATCAACTACGGAGCTCCTTTCAAGAGGTCGCGTCCGCAGACTGTAGATCTCATTTCAAAACAATAGAAATGAGTTAGAAAATGGTATCTCTCCGTGGTGCAGCACCACAAAGGAACAATTACAAGTGCTTCATGGTGCGAGGGTTCACCACGCCGGCTGAGAGGGTTCGCTATTGCGGCTAATGACACCAAACGCCGCTGAGTGAGAAACAGCATTTCCACTGCCACTGATGTTTTGGGTCTGTTTCTCCCCTTCATCACTATTCCTTTAGTAGTCCCATCCTATTTTACGTCTTTTATGCCAAGTATGAAATAGCAATTAAGCAATAAATAATGAAATATTTAGCAACACAGTAAAGTTTGGGGTTTTTTTAAGGGAAGAGACAAAGGGTGCAAACTGTATTTGTTTTTAATGAACAACGAAGGGAACGAGCTATTTACCCTCAGGACATAAAATCCCATGAATGGTCTATTGCTGCCAATGCTGAGTAAATACTGGGTTAAGGCTTTTTTAAATTGAAATCTGAGGCAGAGTAAGAACAATTATTTAGAGGAAACTCAGACCTACAAGGTGCTGGAACATGCAAGATACTACCCTTTGACAGAGAGGGTAAACAATTTTCTCAGAAGTTTTACTAATGGGGTGGCTGAACACCAAAACAGAAAGAGCACGAACGATTTAGAGGAGGAAACGCAGACATGTAGCCTAGTAGAGACTGAGAGCTTTGCACATTGATTAACTAGGACCAGATTGTTTTAATACAATAGAAGTTGCCAGTACAAACCTCCTGAGGATAGGAAATGTCAAAACAGGACAACTGGCAGAAAAAATGTGTAATGCAGAAGAAATCTAGAAATTTTATTCTGAGCTTAAAAAAATAAATCAACATTTTGGCTAGGCCAGTGCCTATTTATTCCCCCCTGCCCCTGGCATTTTGACACATTTACAAGACATTCTTATCCCACTCTGCCTGGTTTCACGTAGAGAAATGCTCCAGCAGAGCATTTGAGATGGAGCAGCCACCTTTGCAGAGTCCAAGGGAGAGCTGTAAGGATGACATGATTTAGAAAATACGACTTCTGCAGTGAGCTTAGGGGAATGGAATTTTTTTACTTCGGAAAAGAGAAGACTGAAAGGAGACTAGTCGTCTGATATAAAAAGGTACGTTAAAAAGGCTGCTATAAAAAGAAGGATAATCAATTGTTCTCCACATCCATTATTTCTGAGACAAGAAATAATTTATATAATTTACAGCAAAGGAGACTTAAGTTAGATATTAGGAAATTTTGTCCCCTCAACTTCTAATAATTACCATGTACTGGAACAGGTTGCACTGGAATGAAGCTGGTGTGCTCAGAAGTAGTTTCTGAGACTGGTCCATGCAAAGTCTCAGCAAGGGACAGTCTAACTATAGTCGTTCCCATCAGACTTGAGAAGGATGGATGAGATGATCAGTTGAAGCTACTTCCAGAACTATATGCCTGTGATGGTATCATCCCTTTTCTGCAAGCTAGGGAATGGCTGGGCCCCACAGTACGCACGGCTCTATCTTTACTTGTACAAATTCCCATTGAAATTACAGGGCATTTCTTGGTAACATAATTAAAACATCTTCCTGTCATCTAGGTGTGTGATGTCTGCCCACATATAGGGCCGGTACATATTTTTGCGTAATCTCTAAAAGTTTCTGACTCCTGCAAATTTGAAGGATTTGGTCACACCTAAGACCTTGTGGACGAGACTTCAGCTCTTCTGATCCTGAAGAGGTAGAGGAGCCAAACGCACCTTCTTCCTCCCTCAGGAAAGAAGTTTATTTTTTTAGACACAGTGGTTTAGATATATCTCTTCCAACTCACCAAAGTTTTGATCCATTACAATAAAATACCTTTCCCAGAAAAAAGGTCCCCCTCTTCAAAGGGGAAACACTTAAAAAAATTGTTAAATGGGTTGCAAATACTGTGTTAATACAGAAAAGCAGGTAGTGCACTGCATTTCCCAGAAGAGTCAGCAATGACTTTCCAGTGTTGTCACTCAGCTCATTGTCCAGCAGCCTGCCATCCTCATGCCAAAACGATGTTACCTGTGGCAACTGCGCCCTGATGAGAAGGGCAGAAGGCGGTGGAAGGAACGAAACTCCAAATGCCAGCTCCAAATCTGCGGATGGCAAAGCCAGGAATCTCAGGGAGCCCTACTTTCAAGCAGAGCAGCCTGTGACTGACTAAATGAGTGTCAGGAGCCTCGGCGGCCCACGCGGCAGCAGAGAGCCACGCAGCACAGAGGGCTCGCAGCCACCTTTGCTCTGCATCCCCTGGAGCTGCACTTTCTGTGCCTCATCTGCCAGGGGCACAGCACAAAGCCTGTCCCCTCTGCTCCTGTTTGCAAGGAGTGAGCAGCCCTTTTACAGCAAAGCCAGCCTTCAGAAGTTCCTCAGCCTCCAGTGCTTGCAGCCAGTGCCCACGCTACACGTCTGATCAGGTGCGCATGGGGTGTGCTTTGCTCCCCTCCCTTTTCCTTTGTGAGAAGTCAGGCCCAGAGCAGAATTCCAGTCTATTTGCTCAGTGATAACATAGCCTTTCAGAAAGGAAATACAGAATAATGAATCAGGTGCGGGCATATCCATCTGTCATACCCAATAAGCACGTGGGTGCCATGTGAATGCCTGGTCACTCTTGTAATTACCTGTAAAGCTGAATGAGCAATTTTCAGCCTGAAGTACATGAAATGCATGAACATTTTAATGATGCACAGAACAATTAAGAACATTACATGCACGGTTTCTGATCACCTTGAGATTTTCTCTCTACTTAGCGTTGGGGAAACTCAAACTCTTTAACCCTGTTAGAGCGAGAGGGCACAGCTGGAATCAGGAAAGAGCTGAATAAAGAGCCAGTAAGGCAGGCTCTTTTCAAAATGCAACTTTTCCTTCCACAAACTCTTAGATAATGATGGAAAAAAAATGTCCACAGTGAATTCTAATGAAAACATTAAAAAAAAAAAAAGAAAGAAAGACCAGAATAATAAGTGTGTCCCATGCGACAGCTGGGAAAAATGAAGGGTCTGATTCAGGTCCTGTTCTAATCAATGGGACTCTCTCCATTACCTCTGCTAAAAAAGCCACTAAACCCTTTATGTTTGGTCGAGTAGGTAGAGTACAGAGGTAAGAAGCCAGAAAGCTTAGTCCCTGAAATGGCAGCTAAGGATCAGGTAAGCCACCTGAAATCACGCTGATGCAGTAAATCTGTGTGTATGAATACATACAGAATACATACAGATGCTATGGGTCCTATTTCAGCAGAGAGCAAACCCCTCGTGTCTTCCCCCCAAACATGGGATGAGGGGGTCTGGACCAAAAAATAAATCAGACAGAAGGCAGCCAGATTCTCCAAACACAACTAAGCAATATAAACATAGCTAAGTAGTGCAATCCCACATCTAGAGACAGAAAAAAAAGGATGTGGCCCAGTGTGGTAGGGAAAAGTCTTAAGTTATCACATATTAAGTATTTGCAATAGAAGATCCAATGTTGTTCTTGCTTAAAACATTGTGTAAATTTGGCTTCAGGAAAACCTCTGGGGATAAATTCTACCTCAGCCTCTGTGGCCTCAGACATACAGCCCAGTGAGGGAGGAGGGTGTGCCTCCTAGCTCAAGAATGGGGAGTCAGCTTTCAGCTCCTATCAGGTGGGTGCCCACTAGACTTGAGCAGAGCAGAGCTCTCTCCTAACAGGTTCAGACCAAGCCCTGGGTTGTTTACCATGAAAATTTCTCAGGAAAAGTTAATTAGCATATGGTAGATGTGGGTGCATTTCTTTGCAAAGCCTATTCAGAGCGAAAGAAGCGTAAACATCACCTAACCTAACCACTGCTTTCAAGTACCTTATTTTCACACTGAGTTGCTATAAACTATCCCCGCAGAATTTTGTTGTAATTACATGCAGTAAAAGGAACAACCAGGTAATTACCTCAGACTCCGCAATAACATTTACACATTAAAATGTAAGTGCAAGGTGCATAGCTCGTATCCATGTTTTAACTATAGGAAGAACAGAAAACTACTCATTTGAGGGGAAAATAACACATTAAAAAGCCCTCTGGCAGCTACCAGCACTCCAGTGCTGTCCCAGTTCAGGCTGGGTGCCTGCCTCTGCTTATAACTCTACTGACAGCAATGCATGGTTTTAGAAACAACCATGTGTGTCTCCAAGGGGCATTTTATCTTCCTTGGGAGCCTGGCACCCCTGAAGCATACACAGGCAAGCTTAAATGAGTCCATTTATATGTGGAGAGAGGTACTGGAGAAATCAGCTTTCTGACGCGGGTCCCTGAGCATGGCATGGGCTGGGATTAACAGGGGCTGCCAAGCCCTTGCACTGCTCTCAGGCAGCAATTGCAAACACTGGGGGGAAGGTGGCCTTGGATTAGCCACATTTCACCTCCACAGAGTTTTCTTCCACGTTGAAGGATTTTCTGTCTTTCATGAGGTTTTGTGCTTCATTTAATCCCTAAATAAAGCACAAATAGCCCATGGGAGTAAACTTTACTCTCTACCTGTCAGAATAATTTCCTACCTGAATTAACTTGTGAATACACTTTAAAAAAACCCAGACACATCTTCTCTGTAGCCTGATTATTTGCCTGCTTTATTTTCAAAACGCTTTTTTTTTAAGCTGCTTTTCCATTTTAGGTTGCAAGTGGAATCATATTAATGGACTGACAGGGTGAAGAGCAAACACAGGCTCGGACTTCATGTGGTGTATGTGATCTGGTTCATATACCTCCCCCAGGCACGACTCTTCCCTTAACATTACTCACGTGGGCTCTGTGCCTGTCTAATTTCTTAGCACCTGCATGTTTTGCAGACATACTGCAATGAGCTCTTGCCATGGGAGTTGTGAATTTTCTCATCATTTTGCATCAGGAGAGACTACACAAGCCCCCCCAGTCTGGCCTGGCTGAGTGGGAGGAGGAACTTTTGGGATACCTCATCAAAAATCTCAGAAAGACACTTCAAAGAGCAAAAATGAAAGAAAAGAAGAAAAAGAAGAGAAAAGAAGAAAAAGAAAAGAAGAAAAAGAAAAGAAGAAAAAGAAGAGAAAAGAAGAAAAAGAAGAGAAAAGAAGAAAAAGAAGAGAAAAGAAGAAAACCTGTTGGTTAAAATATCACTACTAGAAATGCCAGCAGCCCCAATGAGCTGCATCCCTCCAGACAGAGGTGATTCATAAAACCCACACGAATCTCTTAACCCACCATCTGATAAGACCTTCTTTCTGCTTAACAAAATTTGGTGTCTGCACCACATCTCTCACTGTGGGGTTTCAAAGATTTCAAACAGGCATCTCGGTGGTGGCTCCTCCTGCCCCGGTTTCCCGGTGTGGGGGTGGCAGGGTGGTGCCGGCAGCACCACGGGAAGGTGGCAGCAAACCCCCACTGCCCGCTGTCAGCTCTGGCTGCCCTCAGCTCCAGGCTGCATCACCTTTCTCATCTCACTGGTCAAACCAACCAGAAACAAATACCAGCTCTGATCTACACTTTCAGATTTCTTTTGAACCGGAGCACCCATGGAGGACAGCACAGGCTTTTGCATTGCTGCCTGCAATCTGGACAGGCCACAGAATCCCAGCCACTCAAACCAGAGCTGGTGGCCCTGTCTTTTCTAAGATAACTGTGGTTGTATGATGTTTGCTAACGGCCTCGCTTTTCAGTGGAGCAGAACTGGTCCTCTACCCTCCAACATTTTGGTGAGAACACCACTAGCCTGCCACAGACAGCTGAAGAAGTCAGGGGAGGGCTGGTAGGTAGCAGGAGGCCACCTGAGAGGATCCCAGCTGCAGCACACAACCAGCATCTACCGGATGCTCTGCCTAGCTCCATGTTACCACTTTATTAACAAGAACGCAGATCTCCTCTTCCAGTCTTACTGTCACAGGTAGTTTAATTAAAGAGCTAATGAAGCAAGTGGGAAAAACACAACCATGTGTTGTGCTAGTTCCAAAAAAGATGCTTTATGGGAACTGAAACCTCCAGTGCCCTGACAGTTGGTGGTTGAGATGGCTTTAAAACAGGCGACTCAACCTGCCAACACAACGAACCACTTCCAGGGGCTAAGCCCGCAAAGAGCTTCAAGTCCCCACCAGCACATCCAAACCCTGAAGCAGAGCACAGAAAGAGGTTCTCTTTTTTACTCAAAGAACATGGTACTTATCAATCTTAAATCAGGCACAGCCTATCTTCATTGCATCTCACCTTCTTGTCTGGATCTAGGCTCACTTTCTTCACTGTTTCCCATCTCAGAGTCCTCACTGCCAGAAGCACAACATCTGACCCTGCAGGGTTTAGGTCTGCATGTAAGGGGTGGTTCTTTTCAAAGACCTCCTCTCAACTTGCAAATTCCCACAGCTGTATTTCTTTCTTAGTTCATATATCTAAAATGGGATTATTTTATGGAGAGCATCTCCCTAATGTCTGAGCAGCTTCATAGTCTTATGCTATGCCTCTCTGCTTCATTAGTGCTGCTGTTTCCTAACAATATTTCTGTGCTAAAATGAAAGTCGCACACTTTGCATCCCATGAACATTAAAGACTTTTCAGGGAATAAATATAATTGCTCAGTGTATCAAGTATGATTGATTCCTCTGCATTTCCTGGTAATTACCCTCAAGAACAGTGTGCATTAGACACTCTCTGCTATTGGAAGTAGTGTCTGGGGTCTTGTGGTCAGGTTTACTAAAATACCCCCTGCAGTACGAGACCTATAAGACATATATGCATATCCTACTGAAGTGGATTCCATTTTGCCCCTGGACTTGTATCCAACCAAAGGAAAAACATCCATTAAACTATTCTACCACACTACCACTATTTGAAACAAAGAAAAAAAATACAAAATACAGCATTATGTTTTTCTATCAGCTTCTACTTTTTTTTTTTTAAACATATTTTATTCTTGCTCTTTACAAAATATATTTACAAACAAAAGTCCATATTTGGACTTGACTGGATATTAACGTTTACAGAGCATCTATATTCCCTCTGGAAGCACAAGATTTTGTGGGGGGTTTGGCTGAGGGAAAGTTAATTTTCTTCAGAGTGGCTGGTATAGGGCTACGTTTTGGCTGGTTGGGGTTAAACCACTAGAGTCTTTTTAATGATTACTTTTTATTTACAGTTGAAATAGATTAACCGAAATTACTCAGTATCAGAAAGCTTCATCTGAGTCTGCGGTCACAAACACCTGTGGGATAGGGACCTGTCTTTTCCCCATTTGGTACAGCACCATCTACACCTACTGATTGTCACTGCCTCTCTAACAGATCTGGAATAGGCTATTTTTGATCTGAACCAATTCCCATTCAAATACTGACACTGAAATATATTACTACTACTTACCCAGTAGTACTATAACTTTAACTTTTGCTTTGAATGCCATTATTTCTGATCCTTCTAAAACAGTGGCAAACCTACGCATCTGAGTAAATGCCATTCCAAATAATTTCTGGTCTTTCACCATTCCCAAGGTAAAACGGTGCACCTGCTTGCTTCTCTAATATTTGGTTCAGAAACCTCTCAAAGCCAATGAGGACATTAAGCCGTTGAAAAATGTTTTAGTCAGCTTCAAAAATCCTTGCCAGGCCATAAACACCGTGTCTCTGCGAGCTACTCTTCTCTGTTGCTACCAATATCCAAATGGATGGTTCTAAATAGTTCAACCAGCTGAGCTCTAAATCACATCAAAGGTATCATTAACAAATGCAAAAAATGATGCGGGTCATTCTAGGAGACATTCAATTTCCTGTAGCCTATCTGCATTTCTTTTTCACACTATTTTGGCTTGAGATCCCAGAGACTTGACCAGAGTTCAGTGATTTATTCCCAGAGAGTCTTTGGTCACATCATTCCCATTTTTTATTTAACTTTTGAAACTGGGCTTGTGCCAGCAGACATTCCCCAGCACCTATAAAATGTTTCAATTCATAGTTCGCTGGTGCATACTTTGTGAAAGGCCAAACCTTCTTGATACTCCCCTTTTCCGTGCTGTCTGCTCACACTCTCCAGCTAGCCCATAAACCAGTCCTGAAATCCTGAACAGGCCCCATGACACCACAGGTTTTTCCTTAATTCCTTCCACAAATTTGAAATATCACTATGGCCCCTTACTTTGGAGTTAGATGGGAAGGAGTGAACCACAACCTCTACCATCTACTGAGCACACGATATTGCTGCAGATCTGTTTTTTCAGACCTCTTAAGCACACTTGATTCATAGCAATTTTGTACCCTGATTCACAGAACAGGCTGAGGGGTGCAGATAATGTTTTCAAGCTATTGCTAATACATTTTCCTCTCCCTACATATTCTATCACCCATCCTCATGTCTTGACTGGGTTTAGGATTTTAGCTGCTAAAGTTATGGTTCCTAGGCAGGCATCTGTTAGCTTTGAAGCTAACCTCTCTGTTACCAGATGAAGAATCTGCTAGAAGAAAACTCAGAAGAGAAATAAAGATGTGACCTGTTGATTACATGATAGCAAATCTCACTATTATTATACAGGAGACAAGTACCACAGATCCACACCAAAGAGCTCATCCTCTCATGAGGTGTCCCTTGAGCACAAGGACATTTGTTCTGCCAGGATGACTACAGTTACCAAAATGTAGCTACCACATTCTCATTTACCTGTCACCTGCTCTCAAAGCTGTTGAATGCCAGAGAAGAACTCAGCAATATCATCATGGAAACACTTACCCCCAAGCACATATTAATCTGCAGGGGCAGACAGGTGAGTCCTGAGCTAAAGAAAACTTCACACAGGATAACAGTGGTTGTAGAATGCTGAAGGCAATGGACAGAGGATGGTTTTGAAAACCTTCTACAGTGTCTCACTGGCTCTTAGTTGCCCTTTCGGTTCCTAGCTTTCTTTTGCAAGGTATCTATATCTGAATGTATCTACATGGAACATCTCCTAGATGAAAGAAGAAAATCATAATCCACATTTCACATGAAGAGACCTAAGCAGAGAGGCTATGCCAAGGCTGCCCACTGCGTGGACACTGCAGTGCTGTGTGCTCCCCCTGCCCAGCCAGGGCCTGGGAGATTCGGCTTCTTTCTGGGGGCCACAAACCTGGATTTTCTCACTTTGCACATACTGAGAGTAGGAGTTGAGACTACGCACCGTATGCCATCCTTTCACAGGGCCAGAACATGGCCAGTTTCAGCGTAGTCTTTGGGAACAGAACTCTGGACTCAACTTTGCTAAAGTCCAGGTTAATGCTCTCACTGCTGGCCAGCACTCCTCTGGAAAATTAGCATCCCAGTGTGGAGCAGAAGGCTTTGAAGAAGATAGGGCTTGCAGTGATGAAACAGGGTAGGCATTCCACAGACAGGTAAGAAGAAATTACTATGGCAACACCACATGACTCCATTAGAGGTAGAAGAGCTCTTTCCAGGAGGGTGATATATTCTATAAGGCCTAATGTAAACTTACATTCATGGCTACAGTTGGAGAATACCTGAGAAAAATAGGTGGGTGTGTAGATAACTAGAAAATTGGTCTATGCTTCCAGAGCACTTGGAAAGCACAGCATAAAATGACAAAGGATACCAGAGCCCCCATCACCAGGCTTTGGAAAAACAATGCAAACTACACCAAGATTTATGTCTTGCCCACCTAAATAAGATCATATATCTTCACCTGTTAAAACGACCAGCTTACTAAGTTCAACTATAAAGTTCATACTTCTATGAATTTTGCATTTCTAAGACAAACCAGGATACTGCCAGCAATTTAGTAAGTTTATAATAAATACATCCAGTCCTACTGTAACAACAATGTCTGGGTAGCAGTTTTGCATGCTCTGAACACAAGTGGCTGTTAAGAGAGCCAAGAGCAAGGGTTAATTATGGTATTTAAGAAATAAAACCATCTCTGCCTATGATTCATTTCACAGACTTCAGTGTTTCATGAAGGCACATAGTTGAGAAAGTAAACCTTGTGGTTTCAATTTGAACCATTTGTAGAAACGAAGAAGAGTGGGTACCACGCTTCCTTGGGTAGGGAAGGAAAGTCACTCGTTAAGGAAGGGGTTTGGTTCTGTGGGAATAAACTCGGATGCTACTACTTACATAGGAACATAATCTGAAATCAGATTTGCAGTTGTGCTGCCTGGAGACTGAAGAGGTCAGCTGTTTGTTTTATAAACTGCCCATGTTTTCTCCTCTCCCTGCCCGCTCCAGTCTCACGGAAAGTAGCATGATGGATGGGAGAAGGTCTCCCTGCTCCCAAAAACCCCTGCAATGGAGGTTGCAGGCAGGCTGTCACCTCTGTCTGTCATTGCTGGCAGGGCAAGGAACTACAAAATATGCTTGGGTGCCAAGGGTCCCTGATTAGCCATTGTCATCCTTGCTCCTTGGGCCATAATTGTTACACCAGACGGTCCTCTAATGACATTTATAAGCTGTGCCTCACATAATATAATACTGCCTGTTGAGTGGCAATGCTCCACAAGACAGGAGACAGCACTGTCTGGAAAATGCCTCCCCCACTTCCGCAGGCAGCAGCTCTGCTGGGCTCCACATAAGACCTACAGAAAGATGCACCACTTGGACACATCAAACACTGAGCAGGTTATGAGCCTATGAAGAGGGGCCACAGGCTCAAGGTAGGAAAAGGGAAAAAAACCTTCCCCCGTCTGAGCACATGAAAGCCTGAAAACTTTCAGACTTTTTGGATGAAAGCTGGCTTTAAGCATCTTTCCTCTAAAGAGACTGGCAGAATAAAGCCACTGTCAGAGCACTTGAGCTTTCTACTCTCAAACTCCCTGAAGTCCACAGGGAGCACTGTGTTGGCTTTGGTCAGCTTTGGATCAAGCCACAGATGCCAGGGAAAGCTATCCCAAGAGCAGCATTGCTTGTGCTGGTGCAGTCTGCCTGCATCCCACAAGAAAAATCAAGGAGAAGTACAGAGAATTACCTGAAGGAAAAATAATCCCAAATTTACTCTTGGGCAAAGCACAAAGCTTTGTCTTTATTACCCCTTTCCCTAGGCAGATTCTTTTCTTTCCTCTTTCACGTTCACCCTTGAATTACCTGCTTGCTTTCTGGGGACATGGGCAGGTTTTGACTCTCACAGTAGATATTACCCAGAGAACAATAAACCGGTGATTTTCACCTTCAGATGCCTGAAACTTTCTTTAATGTTTCATTACAAGCACACACAGCTGGCTGGCAGTGCACACAGTGCAACTTGAAAAGAACTGTGGGTCGAAGTATCTCACAGCAGAATATTACTGTGGATTTAGCACTAATTCCAGCTTTATTCCTTTCCTAATTCCTGTATCACATAGCCTTATCTACAGAGATAAAGTCCCTTGAAGTGCACTTGCTTTGATGCATGGATGGAAGACTTTTGTCAAAAAAATGTAAGATTTGCTTAGAAAACAATCACCACTATATTTAGACCACAGTCCACTCCAAACTCCCCTGACAGATTTCAGTGCAAACAAGCAAAAGCTTCCCTTGGCTGCCTACAGAAGTTACATTTCAGACAAGACTGTAGTCTACCAGGGTGATGAATTTTAACCTCTTGCAGTATTTCGAGCATGGCCGTGCTCTCTTAAAGCCACGACCGCCATTACCAGCACAGCATTTGCACACCACGTCACTAATTCCCTGACTGCCTCAGAGTATCAGTGTCCCTGAAGGGCATTCTATTGATCCATAGGTAGATTATGTTACTTGCTTGGCTTTGGAAGATACGCGCTCTCTGCCCAGCATCCTCGCAGAAAATGGCTGTGTTATGCATGCTCTGCCTAGGTTTTTCAAGAGCTCTTCAAGCCAAACCGTAATGGGGCAAGGCATAGATCTTTTGATGTCAAATCCCGTATGATTTTACAGCTGGCAACAAAGAAAATTTACATTTACAGTAGACAGCAACTTTCAGCCAGGAGGATTTCAAAGCACTTTGTGAACTATCACTCAAAACAAATAACGCTGAATTAAGACATTTCTGGGTTGAAATATAGAATATATTGAACAGAACTACTCAGCAGCTTGGGGTAAAAGGTGAAGAATACAACATCCAATCGAATGCATGCAATGCAATTTTAGTTAGGCAGGATGCAATTACGAAAGCTGGAGTTCAGCCAAGCCACCAAGGTTAACTACTCTACTTTTTCAAAAAGTACCATGGGACTTTTCTAATGACCACAAGTTAATGATGTTATGTCTGAAAGTCAGCACCTCTCCCCTTACAGTGGCCTTTACAATCATTTAATAGCAATGGTCTGATACCAGGTCCAATGAGAAAATCCCAAATCACCATTCCCACCATCTCAGAAATTTGTTTCTCTTAGAAAATACGGGTTTGGAAGGGACCAAGTGAGTCACTAGGTCCAGTTCTCTAGCATCCCAAGGAAGATCACACGTATAATCACATCACTTATATTGAGTCTAGAAAGTTCAATACATCTTCAAGATTCACTTCAAAGTTATGAACACCATAAACTCTCACAAAAAGAGTTACACAGACCTGTGATAAATTCAGCTAGGTAGCAACCTTCAGTACTTTAAAGTATAATATGTATCATGAACTTTGTGGTCTCTTGCAGTACATGTACCCTTGGACTATGCAACAGAAGGATCGAGATGAAATACAGTTATGACAGTAGACTCCTGTGGACTATAACAGGAATAGTTACTCAAGTAATAAAGGGATTCTGGCAAGCTATTTATTAAAGAAAATCAGAGACACTACCAATAATTATAACTAGAAAGAACATATTCCTGTGTGACACAAAATAAAAATATCTTGTAAGTCAAAAAAATCACACATGGCAAGTCAACTTAAATATGGTCATTAACACAACAGATACTTTAAGTTCTCTGCACCTATTTTTCTATCTTCGAATATTAATATTGGCGTACAAATCTCCAGCCAAAAAAAAAAAAGGACAAACAAGTTATCTACAATTTTTATATTGCCACACACGCCTTTGGATTTATCTTGGCCAATCAATTTTTTTTTAAGTGGACTTTTAGAACATTCCCTCAATTAAGAGGTGGCCTGTGTTTTCAATCGCTTGCTAGAAAAATCATTACAAATAAAATGCAGAATTTAATTGTGATAACAAATGGTACCTTAAAAAAGAGGAATGGAAAAACTAGAAATCCCGAAGGCCTTTATAATCTTCCATTCAGATCCTAAGTAATGCTTATGTAGACCAAACCATCAGATATTACTTGTTGGTGAACATGTGTAACATTCTTTGCTACCAGATATAAAAACCTGCATGTGTCAGTAAGCCTTAGGGTATGATCTACCAAAATCAACATTGGTTTTGATGTAGATTTCTCTGTGTTTTGACCCTCACACAGCAGATTACAACAGCTTACCAGCTGCAGAACAGCATTTGCACAGCTCATTCCCCTTTTGTCTCATGCCCCTTTGTTGAGTGCTGATCTGATTAGGTAAATGAGGTATTATGACTGACCTTCTAGAAAGTTTTGGGCTATGCTTTTCTTGTGCAGGATATTAGATAAAGAAATCATAATAGCCTGGGGTAGCCTGGCCTCAAAAAAAGCTAGTATTGTAAATCAAACAAAGGCAAAATAAGTCAAGCTCGGAGAAGCTGGGGCACTTTCTTAGGAGCTCCTCTGCCAGCCATGAAGATCTCAACTGCCATCAGTGAACCAAGCACCTATCCTACAGGATCCATCTTGTGTTAATTCACTAAGTTCTAAGCAAACCGTACAATAGCTTCATTGTTACTTTTAACACTTAGCATATTGTACCACCATTTGCCAACAGTTACTTTTTCTTGGTGCCAACATTAAACTTGAAGCCCTAGTGAGAACTTAATGGGACTGAGATTTACATCGTTTGCCAGCAATTTCAGGTTTTGAGAAATTGTAAGGTTGCTGGTAGACGGTTGTTTGAGTTCTCAGTTGTTTAATTGTTTACAGGTGAAGTGGCAAATCTGATCTTTGCTCTCATGCTAGCTGGAAGTGAGCATACATTTGTATCTGGCGAGAATTTTTCATCTGGGTATTCATCTCCTGTAGATAAAAATTCCTATCTTCTGTTCCTAATACTCTGATCTTTATTTGATTAAAAGGATTCATTCTGATTTCTTTCCCTGTGATATTGCATAATATCACGGTGCCCTGTGTCTTTCATGAGATCTCATCAGAGGTCACTTCTTGGCCCTCCTCTGAGTCCCCGAAAGTACCACGGTGGGCACACAGCTGATTTTGCTCACAGTCTTGAAATACATGAGGATATTTAAGTATGCAGGCAATGCAGCCAAGCTATATTCAAAGGTCTCTTCTGTCATCCAAACTGAGAATCTAAAACCCGGTGTTAATATTAATCAAAAACGGTTTATGAATGTAAGCTCCTGCTGAAAACAGAGGGATGTTCATATTCTCTTAGCTTGGATCAAGCCTTTGATGAGTGAAATATTTTTCGGCTAGAGACACCAAACAGAAACAAAAAGAGATTGAAGAAAATGTAGTTGTTAAGACTGCCTTTTCTCCCAGCAAGGAAGGTTTTACAGCAGTGCATTTGGAGAAGGAAAAAAAAAAAAAAACCAACCACCCCACAACGTTTATGTACCTTGGTATGAGTGCAATAACTCAGCAATAACCCAGCACATAAAAAAGGAGCATACAAAAGGCTTCAGGTGAAACTCTCTTCTGTGCAGATTGCTTGTCTGCTTTGCTGGTTCACCCTCCAGCTCTCCACAAAGGCAGCTTTAGGTCTGGGAGATGGAAGGGATCACACTCTGGCTTTGCCCATTAAAAGTGGCACTGACAACTGTCTTCAGACATTTGGCTCCCTATACTCAAACCGAAACATGGAAACAGCAACCAAAAGCAGCATAGACACATCTGATGTTCTTGGTGAATGGATGAAAAATGAAACCATAAGAAACTAAATTTGACTGAATATTGAATATTTCTTCGATAAAAAAATGTCATTTTTAACCCCAGTGTGGCTTTCAATGCAAAAACTTCTGCTGCAAATGAAAACTTCCAGATATTTCTTCTGTGCAAGAACTCAAAACTGTTTTCATGTTGGTGACTCTAACTGTATATCACACAGTGGTGCAGGCTCACTGCAAACACCTGATTTTTACAGGGTCTCTTCTCAATGGCAGCAGACCCTGCCATCCCTAGCTGCTACAACACATCTATTCTGTCACCATGCAAGAGAAGGTGAACGGGCACAAGCTGCAATTCACTGGGCATTTTCCTTATATTAGACATATCTGGAATCCAATTCTGTGCTACATATTATCTTAGTGTGGCAATGCCAGTAGGACTTGCACTTGTGTATCTCTACAGACTGTGAAGATGAAGCACTATTTATCCTCCTAAAAGAAAATAATTACAGAACTGTAAATAGAGCAAGGTAGAAGAATAAAAGTCATTGTATTTAAAAGCTAAAATTATCTAGGGGGGTGACTGAGAATCCATGTTCATTAAGAGTGTCAAATGTAAAACCAGGGTTTTTTTTGTGATAAAGCCTCTGGAAGCATATTTTTTTAAAATGAAAACAATACCAGAAGTCAAACTGTAAGTGTAACTTCACATCTGGAAAATGTTGTTCCTTTTTTTTCTAAGCAATAACCTCTCATGTTTGTGGAAACCCTGCTTAGCAGAGCTTTCAAAGAATCACAGATTATTCTGCTTCTAATTGTATCAGAAACATTCTTCTTTTTTTTTTCTTTTTTTTTTTTTTTTTTTAATTTTGGCATGAAAGCAGATGATCTAAACAGTGAAGTGGTTTTGGCAGCATGAGTTTTAAACCTTATAGCAAACAAAACATTTCTGTCACTGCACCTCCTTTCAGACACGTGGCTGGAATTAACGTGGCTCTTCCTCTTGAACAGTCATTTGAAGAAGCTTAAGTGTGTGTAACTTATATTCTTGTGTATAAAGTGTGAGTGACATGCTAAAATGTCAACAGAACTTCCATATACGTGATGATCATGCATTGCTGTCAGTTTGTTAAACAGTTCTTCAGACACCAGCTTTAGGAAAAGAATAATATTCCAGAAAATTAAATTAATCCCAGAGACCTCTCACTTCCCCAGAAGACAGAAACCACCTGCCCAAGGCCACTACTGATCAGAACTTTTTTAGAGTTCCTGCTGTGGGGGAGCAGTGGGGATCTTCTGCCACCTGCCATTTCTTGCTTCTCGAAGTTGTCTGCTTATCTGGGATTTGAGTACTTTCCACACAGTCTCTAACCCTACAAACACATACAAGACTCTGCCAGTAAAAACATTCTCAAACCAGTGCAATATTGCTTTAACATCACACCTCCTACAGCAGCATGACACGTTTCCTCGCTCCCCTGCCATATGTTTGAATACCTGGCATCTTCCTGGTCATCTGGTGTCCATCCCATTTCTCTGGCTCTTACAAATATTACAAACCCTTACGTCCATTGCTTTGTTGCTTTCCAAAAAGATCTATAAAGCCAATAAACCTTCATGACACCTTACTGAACTTCATTTTCTGACACAAATCATACTCGAAAACAGAAACAAAATCAGCAATGCAGAAAGGGAAGTCACTACATAAAGGTATGACCACAAACCATTTTTTACAGCTATGCTTGCATCCTGCAGCCTTTTTGTAATACCAGTCTCCACTTGCTCATCTTTCTGCTTTAAGAATTTGAACTCTCTGGGTCTTCTTTTTCATCCAGAAGGATTTTAACACAATATGGATATTACCATAATAAATAATAGTCATAGGATATAGTCATCTGCATCAGTAGACAAGCCTGGATCTTTCCTAGGTGCTCCTGCAGAGCACTTCTTCAACTCTAGACTGGGATTTATACAGTAATGCAAGCTCCAATCCACAGACATATTAGAAACCACCGTTTTAATGGGAGTTTAACAGTCTGATGCATTATTTGATTTCCAAATGCAGTCAGTGCCAGCCCATCATTAGACATCAAGGCAATAATGTGGCCCTGGGGAACGCTTCTCCCTAGGCCCTAATAATCACTATCAGCCCTTAAATTCATGCCAAAGTATTAGTTCATTCAACATTTTGCTCTTTTTTGTTACAGCTTAAAGAGAAGAACAGAGGATAATTTCATACACAAATGTACAAGAGATTTGGTGTTCATCTAGTGTGAAGAAGGTAATTTAAAAGCTCTTCTATTTAGAAAATCTAAATATAAGAAACTTTGGCCTTCATTTACCGGGATTCTGAATCAGGTCTGGAGACCAATAATAGTTCAGCTCACAAACCATAAAGAGCTGTAAGCCCCACTAATTTCATGCTCCTTTAATCTGCTTTCATCAACTGTGTGGATTTTGTAAAAGCACTCAAAAATTAGATGTTACCATTTACTAAAAGCATTGACTGATTTCTAGAGGGTTAGCTTGCAGCACTACCGAAAATATTAGTGACACAGCAAATAATCCAGTGCTATGAGCTGCCCAGCACTACGTGATTTCTATTCTGGCAACATACGTATAACCGTATGAAAGTTATTCCATTCTCTTAATAACGAGAGAGAAAAAAAGCTTGGCCTGGATGTTGATCTGATTCCAATGAGGTTATAAATAAACTGTTACTTGTAGTCTCCAAGATAAACCAGTTTGGATGTGCTCAAATATCACATTCATTAGCATAGATTGTATTTACACAAATAGAAAAAAAAGATGATAGTGAACAAGGCCATTGAGTTCATCATAACGAGCAATTGAATGCTGTTAAGCAACAATGTGAGCAATACTGCTTTTACCAGTTCTCTAATAAATTTTTTCAACATGTACTTTCTTCATTTCTGTGATCATTGTTACCGTGAATAATTGCATTAAGAGTGCTGTTTCATCAAATTATCCTACAACTGCAATAACCTTTCATGAAGATTTTTAGGATAATAGTCACTGTGAGTATAGAGAGAGTTGAGTTCTGAGAAAAAAAAAAAAAAAAAANGAAAAAAAAAAAAACAAACAGGCTTAGTGCAATTGAAAACACATTGTGATCCTGGCACTGTGCTGTACAGTTACAAAGGGCATTAACGGAGAACAAGCCTGATGAGATCCAGCTGATCAACTACCATCAGATTCTTGACTACAAAAACCAACATCATCTACATCCTTCTACTCCAGCTCGGCAAAATGTTAAAAAAGCTCCTATGAGCAACAGCCACAGTGCACATCGAAGCACAGACACTGTTCTTCTTATCCATTAGGAAGTATCTGTGACAAAATTAAGACACCTCCATGTGCAGCCCTATGCCTGGACCCGCATTCCTTGCCTCCTCGGAGATGAGTGACACAGAAGAACAATTACCACTAGCTGAAGTGGTGGATGGACACTAACAAACTTGCTAAGACCTAGCAAACTGGGCATAAGACCTCTACAGGAAGTCAACAGGAAAGGCACTTCCAGCATCAAGTAACTTACAGTGACACCTGAGCATCTAGACTTTAGAGTCAAATTCAGATGGCAGCAACATTAACCGGAACTCTTTTAGTCACAAGAAACACTGCAGATACAGTAACACCACAGGGCTGATGAGGCAGTGATGGATAGATCATGAGACATCTGTCTGTGATGCCACTGTGAGACACGTGAAAAAATCTTAGAATTTCTGAGATGACATGTTTTCACCATCAGGAGAAACAAAGAAGCATAGATACTATTATTGGAGTGCTGTGCTCAGCTCTAGTTAGCTAATTCAAGGAATTCTAATTCCTCAATCTAAGTGACTGAAGATAAGGGGAAATAGAAAAATTACATGAGACTGTGGCCTGTTTGACCTAAGACAGAGGCCAAGAGGAAGTGTAATGGCTATCATAGGATACTGTGGCTGTGGAGAGAGAGGACGCATCAGAAAGGGGAAAGAACTGGGAACAATGAGCCATTTGGTCTCTGCCACCTCTGTATGAACCTACTCGGTTGGCATTCATCAGAGGAGATCTGGAGTGTGAACTCCGACATTTTTCCTGATAGAAGATCCACACCCAGGAATTAACATGAGATTCAACTTTTCTGTTTGAACTTATATGTTAAACTTTTCACCTCTCTGGAAAAAAATACAGAATTTTTGTAAGGTTTTAAAACCTGCTATAACATTTTTTCAAAGTGGGGAAAAAAAGAGAGCATAAGGGAGAAGGAGATGCACATGGAAATATTATTCCTTACTGAAATCAATAGGTACTGTTTTTGTTAACATTAGACTATATTTATCACGTCCCCTTCCCTCCTCCTGAGTGGGGCCAGTGAAATCCTGACATTATGAACTCAGCTGAAACCCTGCTCTGATTACTGTATGATCTCTGCAATAATGAGATCCAGGCTGGGTTAATGTTTTCAAAGGAATGGAAGGTGTTTAATAATTTTAACTGAAAGACTGCTGCTGAAATTAGTAGTATGTTCATTTTGATTGCTTCGGTGTTCAGGACAGATAGGCTCTGGTGATTTTATCACAGTCCTGGCATGGCTGAAACTCACTGGAAAGAAAAATCACCCATTTCACTGCTGCTTCAAGAATCAATTGGTAAAGCCCTTTATCAACAGAAAGCAGGGGAGGTGAACAAAAGCACTGCTTGTATTTGTTCAAAGTACAAAACGTGCAAGTCAGATCTAAGGAAAAATTATATGACGACTGGGTTAGAACTATGCAAGGCCAACCTTTTCTGTACTGTCTAGAGATCTCTTGTTCATAACCTCAGGCTACTATCAGCACTGTGATGCCTGCAACAAAGTACTATGTGCATATCAGTACTTGATGAACTGAATGAATAAATGTTAAATCCCAAAGCATGATGTTCCTTGTGATCTCTGTTAAAAGCCCGCAACCCTTTAAAACAAGAGTCTTAACATCATAATATCTGTGGCATCTAAATCATCATGAGAAATGAGTTCATTTCCCATACACCGTGTTCTGCCAAGCAAAGTTATTTTTCCAGACACTTATTATGTAACTGTTCAGGGGGAAAGGCAAGACTGGAGCTAACCCCAAGTGTGCTCAATGCTTAGCTCAGCCTGATGAGATGCCTTCTGCTAATTGGAGCAAGCTCCTCTTTAGGTTCCACCCTCCTTCACCTCCCTTGTACTCCCTCAGTCAAAGTGCTGGCAGAGGCCCCGAGCAATAAGCAGCTCCTCCACTGCTCAGGCAGTGGTGGAACTACTGCCTTGTACTGGGAACCTGCTGTATATTCCCAGAGATCCATTCATGTCAAAGTGCTTTATCAAGGTTCAGACTCAAAGCAAGAGAACAGGACATCTGTGTTCAGGGTCTGATCTGCAATTAAAAGATTTCTGTTGAGCTGGACATTTGGAGTGAATCCTGGACTTGCCTTTCCACAGATACTTTTCACCATTTTAATCACAGGCTTCCTTTAGGCTTTTATTTGTGTTTTCACTCTTTGTAGCTACCTTGGATGACTGTAAACTGCGTGAACACAGGATAAAACACCTTAATACCCAGCACAGTTAAGAGGAGTGAGAAAGCAAAGCAGCGTGGCTGCAGAGCAAGGGCTCAGCGGACAAGAACAAGCATTCAAACTGATGAGAGAGCATCCAGGAACTGTGAATCCAGCTTAAAAAATGCCTTTCATCAAAAATAATAAATCCAAAGCACACCTTTTTTCCCCTTGGGTTTCTAGACTGCATTGCCAGCTTGCCTTCTACCACAGAGGGGCAAGAGAAACTCCTTAAAAGCAATCAAAGAGAGCTCAGATCTTCAATAAATCACATGTAGAGGATCCTAAGCTTGTGTATAAATTCAAAAGACCACAGAGCCCACGATGAAACCATAAAACTTGGCAGCAAGTGCCACCCCTTGCTATGCACAGTTGGGAAAGAAGCCATCTTCCCAAAGCATTTATTTACAGCTCTCTTGATAATATGCACCTACACCTGGACCCATTAAGCCAATATCAGCATTCCCAACGCTTTTAATGATCTCTGGAGCAGGCCTCTAGAGGCAGCCGAGTCTCTGAGCCATGGAAGAGAAAACTAGTGGTATTGAGATGGAGGTTTTCTCAGGCCCCAGAGGCAAGATGTGTGGCAGCTCCCAAAAGGTTTGATTTCCCTGACGCGTGCAGACCCAGAAGCGAGTCTGCACTCGGACTAGACCAGTCAGACTGAAAGCAAGCTCTGATTCCGGCATAAATCAAGAGGAGACAGCACGAGGCCCACGGGGAGCAAAGAAAAGATGGAATCAGGAAACCACAATTCATCATTTATCTTCTCAGTATCCTGCTAACAACGGAAACTTCCAAACTAATGACTATTTGAATGCAGCCTTGCAATGTATCATTGCTGAACAGAGTATTGAAACATCAAATAGAGAGTTCTAAGATTAACAGGATGTTTACAAATAATTATTAGGAGGTGATTGCCTAATTTTGGACTTCGGTTTGGTGTATTTACCTTCTTATATTCAAATACATCTGTACTTCATAATATTTACACATATCAAGTTTGAGGCTTCACAAAGTATTGCTATAAAAATGCTGATTTACTATTTATGCAGACACAGTACACATTTTACCATGCTGCAAATCCAATTTGCCAAGCTGCTTCATTCCTTCCTTTGTAGTTGTGTGATTAAATATTTTGATTTTCCTCTATTTATTTTGCTTAATAAACTTTCATGCATTTTGTTCAACAAATACTACAAAGTTTGGTTCTTGCTAAATAATCTAATTTCAAAAAGGAAAAAAAAAATAGGTTTTTACATTTATCTTTACATTTATTGCTTGACCTAAATATGAAAACCTATACTGTGAGAATTAGTGTTCTGAACATTTATAAAATGCCATATTTAACATATGAAGTCCACTATTTTCAGTCTGACTTTGGTTATGATCAGTTGCAAAAAAAGGGAACTGCGACATATACAACCCAATACTGGTAATCTGATTTATGGGCTGATGCTTCTCTACTAAATAACACTTGACCATGCCCTACACAGGACTAAGACAGGCAGTGATGATGTGGGAGGTTTCTGCTATGCTTTGAGGACCATCCATTGCTCAGTTGTGCCAGGCACTGTACAAATAGGTATGTTTTAGCTATTGCAGCTATATTCAATTTCCCTGGGTACCACTGATGTACAGTAATTCTTACCAGACACGGTAAATTGACTTTAACGCACATCAACTTGTGTTTCCCTGCTCATTGTGTCCCATGGGCAACCCCAGATGCATCACAAAGTTCTTGAGCGTCATTTCTACATGAACCTCCTGATAGCAGCACTGAAAAGGCCAAAACTTTCCCCACACCACCATATGGGAGACCAGTGGAGGATAAACAATCCCATCTGCCCGCCCCAGGTTTTGGCGTTCTGCACGGGCAGGTGAGGGCAATGCTTGCTCTGGGCAGGAAAGTCCAGAATGGTGAGAGGGGCCGGGCCTTGATGCCATCTCCCCATGAAGCTGCCAGTAGAGACAAAGCAATAGGTGTTCACAAATACTTCTCTGCCCCAGGCACTCCAGCTTTGATACCTGTTATCTCTAAGGTCCGTATAGCAACACGGAAGAGACTTTGGAGGGTGCATAGCAGTTCAGAGGAAGAGCCTAATTTCAGTGCTCTGAATGTCCTCTGGTCCAGCCTGTCCTGCTTGCCCTGTGCACAGGGGTGACCAGAGACACTGAGCTTCCTCCCTCTTCAGGCACCTTAATGTAGAACCAGGTCTTCTCCCTTACACCAGTATTATATCAAAAGTCACGCATTATCAAGGGAGAAGCTGTGATTCCGTGTGCTTTTTGGTTAACCATATGCAATCCCTTCGAAAGGCAGAATGTAACTGCCACTATGCCTACGTGAAAATGCATATACCCATCAGTATTTATGGTGATCACAAACAAATAATACTTCTTATTACATAGTTTTGATCAAGGAAGAGTATTAAGAAACAAAAATGCTTTCTGGTCCACTGTAGGAAATATTTAGAAACCAAATTTCAGGTACTAAGAATGACGCTTCTGAAAGCACCAATCCAGGGCAGTTATGGATCTTTTCTTACACACACCCAGTGATTTCCATTTTCTTTGTTCTTGCATAAATCTTCTTCCTCCATTAGCTGATTTGTTCAGATTTACAAGGGATGAAGTGACTCTCTCAAAGCTCCTTCTACAATCTCAGTAAAACTATTATACTTATTTATATCTCAATTGCTTATTTGTAAAATGAAAATAACTGTACTCTTCTCGGAGAGGAACTTAGCTTCATCACAAGACACACACTGACTGCGAACACTGTAATATTCTTCTTTAAGCTGTAATAATGTTGACATTTTACTAGTGTTTTGCTCTTCCCCTCTTAGAATTGTTAGACCTAA
The DNA here is from genome assembly GCA_013396775.1 of Cephalopterus ornatus. Classification (NCBI taxonomy): domain Eukaryota; kingdom Metazoa; phylum Chordata; class Aves; order Passeriformes; family Cotingidae; genus Cephalopterus; species Cephalopterus ornatus. Next base: position 157,367 of record VZRE01014807.1, read on the forward strand.
AAACCAATGCTTCATACCATGTACTGAAATGCCAAGGAAGAGTATGATATAAATATACAGATATGAAACAGCATCTAGAAATGATGATTTTGATCTTTCAAAAGACAAATCACTAATCTGTGGCTCTAATGAGATAAGGGATGATAAAGGTCATGCTGAGTAAAGGACTAAGCTGACATCTCAGTCCAGAAGTTTCAAAACTGACATTGCTGCTCTTGTCCCACTGGGTAAAAAAAGTGCAATCCTTTGTGTGAATTGCAGCAGACTGTTACAAGCACATTGAAGAGACCCTTTAACTGTGCTTAATGCAAGGACAATTTTAAACTCACCCAAGGATGTGCAGACTGAAGTGTGGCACTGTGGCATTTTAAATGCCACAGAATTATTCAATTTATTCTTTCAAAAGACACTTTCAGTCTGAAACTGGTAAAAGCTCTTTCCCCTCTGCACATCTTTATGAGGATGATTAATGTGATACAGTAGAAGTTGCCAGGTGACTGTGAAAGGACCTTTGGTCAACAGTAACTTGAATTAGCAGCTGACATAAAAAAGGAAATGCAGAGTAACGCAGCTGTATTCAATTTGGGGCTTGCTAGTCTAGGACTTGATGTCAATCTAATTCAGAATTGCCAACAAATAAGAGCACCTCAGCAGAGCACTACTGAAATCCCTAACTTACACCTTTCATCCTCAACAGTGTTAGCATTTCACCGTCACTCCCACTGGTGTTTGGCACCCTGCAGAGCTCTGCAAAAACTGGATCTCTGGATTTCACTGGCTGATCTTTTTTTAGTTTCTTTTGCTCAGGTGAACTGGGTGCTGTCTTATAAAACCCATGGTACTGTACTTACAATAAAGGCAATAAAGATCTGAGACCTCTCCCAGCCACAGAACTGTTACGAAAATGCTGGACTTCACCTGCTGCTCTTCTGCTTAGTCACTACTGAAATGGCTTGTCCATCGCTTTTAAGATCTTTGATGAAAGCTAATGCCCTAACACTAAATAAGCTGAAAGTCTGAGAAAACAGCCAAACTTCTTCCTTTGAAGAGTTAATTCCTCTGTGTCCCCAACTGAATAAATGCTGTAAGCTGTAGCTGAAAAAGTGTCTTGTTCCCTACCTGCCTTTCAGAAGCCACTTTGAGCTTCTTCTGGGTTGAATTGGCAACTATGCTCTTAGATCAGGTTGCACTACACTGATCAAGTCCAGCAGAATTCACAGACAAGAGCAGGCAGAGAGAGAAGGAAGGGGAGAAGAGAAGATGAGGGTACATTTTTGGGAAAGCTGTGAAATGAGGCAGTTTCACTCTTGTGTTTTCCCTGCCACCCAAGTGAGCTCATTAATGCATGCAGAATTTGAGGGAGATTGATTAATTGCACAAGAGCCTAGAATGGACACAGTTATTGTCATTAATTCTAAATAACTACAGTATCATACAAATTGCATCTAAGGGGAACAGAAGAAGCTTTTGTCCCTCTCAGCAGTAAGGAAAATACTAAGTAAACACTGTTAATTATAGAAACAAAGGGATGGAGTCAGGCACAAAGCTTTTAGGTCACTGACTCCATTCATAGAAGGGGGAAAGAAAGGAGGGTAAGGTACAATCTAACCTAATTATAGCTTTGTAAAAATTATTTTCAAGCCATTAACTGAGATTTGGCCTACTTACATTGTAAACTTCTAGGGGCAAAGACTTGTTCTTCTCAGTACTTGCCCGTCTTGCAAAATGCAGACTGTGTCCCTAACCAGAGCTCCTGGGCCACAGAATGTTAATCCCCCACGCCATGAAGGTCAGCCAGCCTTGGCCAGCCACGTGCCAGGAGCTGTGCCTGCTCCTGAAGGACCTCTGGAACTCTCACTCAGAATTAACATCTGGCAAGGTAAAATGTGGTTTAAGATTTGTGCAGCACAGTGAAAAGAGAGACTGTTCAGTCTAACAACTGGTTTTTCCATAAAACTCCGGTATCTCTGGCATCAGAGTAGGCAACCATCCTATCCACGCAGAGATCAGCACGAGTTAGGAGCCAGGCCAGCAAAAGCTTTTCCTGAGAACTCGGGGGTATACACAAGGTCCTACCCAAAATCAGTCATCCAGAATTTGGGTCAGTGTAAAAAAAGAATTGGAAGAGTTACAAAGTTGAGGGAGAGAGGACCTCTTGGGGAATGATCCCAAGTATCTTTCAGGCTGAAAGCGCTATTCACTGCGAATGAGCCCATTCTTTTTGATTTTCTATTTCTTCCAGGTCAGCTGTCTGCATAACCTGCTATACACGGAGAAGCAGTTATTGTCGTGGTTCTGTTGTGATATGTATGATACCTGCTGGTTTGGTGAAGGCCTTGGGTGCTGGAATCAAAACCACAGACAAACAGAGCCGGTGGGGGAAGGACTGAGAAGCCTTGCCTGACTCCATGACTGCAGAGAAAAAACCCCCGAAAATATAAACCGCGCCCTTAAAGATCCTGAAAGTGAAAGGCAATAGCAGAACTGCAACACATTATTTTAAAACAAGCTAATTTAGAGTAATTCCTGATTTTAAAATGTGCTGTGAGGGACTGCACAGCATAGAAATTCTGTGTTCTTAAATGGCCCACACCTCCCACCACCCCGGCGATTACTTTTCAATTGCAGGTGAAGAAGTTCCACAGTGTAATTTATAAGTCATCTCTAATCTGTGGAAAGCTCTGATATATTGCAAGTAAAAGTGCTTCACTTCTTACACAGCAATCATGAGATGTCAGGAGTACAAGTGCTTGGTTCTGCCAGTATTCAGCCTCATGCATAGGTTTGAAAAACACGTGCAGAAGAGCTGGCCAGGAGCATTATTTTTTAATTAAGAGGGGGAAAAAAAGTCTTTACAAAGCATCTTAAACTGACAAGGTGAGGTGTGTGGAATGACCTAAGACAGACAGGCACTGATTGAAAGCCATTGAGGTAATTCCCAAAGTAATTAGATCTTTGGACAACAAAGTGATGAAACAGAACAAATGACCTTTTCTCATTCGCACACTACCAGCTTATTTTTCTGATTTGTCCCACTCTCCAGGAACAGTATTTCTTTTAAATACTAGCAGGAAAAAATATGGCTACAGCACTGAGCTGGGATGCAGAGTATCTGGATTCAGAGCCTGGCTCTGCTGCAGATTTCCAATATGACCTTGGGCACATCCATTAATCTCTTGCATCTCACTTCTTTAGCAGTAAAATGGAAGGAGAGCTACTACTTTTTCCTTGCCCGCTTGCTTGTCTTCTCTGCGGAGCCCATAAGCGTTTTCAGCGCAGAGTTTCCTGGCATAACCACGTCTATAAATTTAGCAGAGGCCATGAAAGTCAAATGCTATGCTAAAAGTCAAGCATAGAGAGGCCAAAGGCAGCATTTGGAAGCCCTCTCTGGTTGCTGTACTACCCATACCTGGGTCATTTCTCCAGCCTAGGATGTTCCCAGGCTGTCCTGTGCCCAGCACAGCTGGCATGGGCGGGAGATGACCCCCTGCCACCCACTGGCCTTGCCACTGCAGGTAACCCAGTGGTGGTGCATTTGTGAGGTGGCCCCCATGACCTCAAAACCCCACTTGAAATACAGAATTTAATGAAGTTTTAGAGCAGAGAAGGGAGGCAGGTTTAAGCCTAAGCCACGGGGTAGCTTTTCTGAAAGATACGGTATCAGATAATTACAGATTGGCCTTACAAAGTTATAGTGAAAATTTACCATCCTTGGCGTCTAATCACCCCTCTGCTGCAACTGTGAGAGAGCAAATATATAAATATGCACCCATACACTGCCATACACCTTCTATCTCTATATAATATGTAAATACCTGTGTGTGTATGAATACTTGTCATTACACACCCACACACGATCACATTTCATCGTAGAGAGGAATGTCAGAGTTGGTTTACCATCAGAATAAACATCCAACTTGACACATTTTTCATAAGACCTCTGTGAATTCTGTATAATTACATTTTTGAGGATGTATTTTGCAAATGTGGCAGATATCGCCAGAAGCGCAGCTTTGAGTTGACTGCATTCTTACTCCCACCAGTGTCCTTGCTATGACAGTTTTGATACAAACAGTGTATATTAGATCATTAGTACAGAGACAGCCCTCTCTCCCTGCCATGCTTTTGAGGCTCAGTCTGATGAATGGGAACTTGCTACTTGCGTGTTGACCTCGGCCAATATATCACACAGCTGTGCCCAGGGAAAGGCACCTAGATTGCCTCTGACCACGCTTCTGGGGTGTTCCCTATCAGCAGAAACAAACAAACAAACAAAAACACACAACATGCCTACAATCAATCAAGATACAATTTTCCAGAAGCATGCAGAAGGTCATTTATTGACTACTAAGGCAGCCAATTATCCAGGGCCCATTAAGTAGTACAAGCACTCAAACCTGCACCCCTACGTGTGAGATTGCCCAGTGCCCCAGGCAGACAGGAGCGTGTTTGCATGCCTCCCTCTCCCTGTTCCAGTCCCTCTTAAAAAGCCCAAAAATATCTAAATTATGGAAGTGTGCAAAGAATAACGGCTCCAAGAGTTCTATGCGTGAACGAGGAACAAGGGTTGGCATTTTTTTTTTTTTTTTAATTTTAAACACTTACGGACTACTTCAAAAGGCAAAACTTGTAAAATCCCTTCCCATGGGAAGACCATGCAATGACCTGGAAAGGGTGACAGTAATTACAATCCGAAGTTGTCCAATGATACAGCCTTACACTCTACATCACCCTTTTGTTAATCAAGTGGTTGTATTGATCCCCGCTCCTTGGATGCTTTCCCTCTTACCCCAGGGCCCATGCAGTATTCTACATATGGGCTGCAGCTTGAGCTTTCACAACTCCACTACAGCAAGGCACTGAATATGATTTGGAACAGAGTGGGGCAGCCCTGCACCACAAATATCTACAAATACAAAAATGTTTCAGCTCTTCTACAGTTAAATCTGTCCTCCAGAGATCACATGCCACTTCTATCACTGTTAGAGAAGCACAATAACTTTTTGATTTTCTCTTTCTGTCAGTCTCTGCATGACTCCCACAACTTTTGGATCAGATTTTAAAAGAATACTAATTCCCTACAAGCCTCATGAGAATAAGCGGCTTTATTCAGATGAGAAACCCCAGCCGGAGCTCCCACTGATGGAAAGGCTGTACCAGAAATCATGCTGTACTTGCGGCATTAAGGACCTTTGGAGGAGAGAGCTGCTGTGAACCAAACCACAGGAACTGGCTTTATACATTCTTCTGACCATGAAAGGATTCAGAAATCTGAATTTTGGCTATTTTTGCAAAAAGCAAAAAAAAAAGGTCTCCTTACATCCATATTTATAGACTTTGTTATTTTTCGGTTTTGTTCAAGATCAAATTCTGGCAGAAACCGGTTCTTCTCTGTTGACTTCGCAATCACACACGCTTACACTGACTCTGCATTGACCCTGCTGATTCTCCTTGTCATTTCCTCCTGATGTTCTCCTGTGCAATCTCTCCTCTGAGTAGCACGATGATGATCAGTTACCTCTCAGAGTCAGTGACTGGTTTAAAAAGTTGTATTACAACTTTAATTAAAAAGACAGTTATTACAGTCATATTTGAAATTCTGTTCTTTTTTTAAAAAAACAACCGAAGAACAGAAGAAATACAACCACATCCAGTTTCTTTGCTGCTATGCTCATAAAATTGGAAAAATTCTGCTGGAAAATTCTAAAGTAGTGCTGTATATTTAAATTTCAAGACACACTAAGTTTAGAACAAGATAATGTGGCATCTTAATTATAGGTTTTCTATTTATATATTTCCTATGTGGCACAAGCCCCCTTTAATGAAAGTATGTTTTAGAGTAGCTTCAACACCCAGCGTTATTGCAAGTTTTTGAATGCGCCAGAAGCTTATCAGCTAAAATATGCTAATTTCTCTAATGGGGTAATGAAGTCTAAATGCTTTCAGGAAGACATTGCTATGATAATGGGTCTACTTAAAACACAACATTAGGAGAACCTTGATTACAGGTTGCTCAGTAGTTTCTCACTTCCTTAGGAACCAGAGTTTCTTCCATTGCTAATTTGTTGCAAGAGCTGCTGGGAAGGAAGTTCATTTCCATTTAGTTAGTCAATCACCTCCGATAACAAAACCAAAGAGTTGGCTGCTTGGAAAAATTCTGTTATTACAGCTGTGTGATCAAGACTTTAAGACTGACTTAGAGCTGCAAAGGCTTTGAGGATGAAGTTAGTCCAAGCCACACGCAGGGGATCACACTGATGGTAAGGTGATGGCACTTACAAAAGAAGCTCATGGACAGTCTAAAGTAAGTGACAGGTTTGATGAGATGAGAACAAGGCAGGGGATGAATTATGTAAAAAAATGGAAATGACATTTCTGCTAAGGAACCACCTGACTGAAGTCTGCGCACCCCTCTGGAACAAGACCCTGCATTTTCACTTGTGCAATGCTTGGTAACTTGGAAACTCCCCTATCAGAGCATCAAGACACTTGTGTGCTCTGTGTGGGAGCTCTTCTGGACTTTATAAACCTGTTGACTTCCCAAGACTTGAACCTTATCAACAAGCATTTTTTCCACCTTCAACACACAAAAGCAGCCCTCAGTGCTAGCTTTCTAATTCCCCGGCATTTCAGTCCTGTACAAATCAGGATAACGTCACACCTCTTGTGACCAGGAAGGTACAAAAGCAGAGCTGTGGTATCTGCTTTGTGTCCCCCAGACAGAACCTCCATACAAAATGCTGCCCGTCAAAGCCCTGGACAGCTTAACCCTGCACCTGCCTTTGCTTCCAAGCTGAGGGGTGCACTACACCCACGTACTGCCCCACCTTCCAGCAGTGGCATGAGGCCTTTTCCCCTGACTGCTCACCACCACACATGCTGCAGAGACACTGCCTACTGCCCTCACCTTGGGTTTGCTGGGCTGTCAGCTGCCCGGCCTGACCCCCCCACCCACACTTTTTTATTTTTCCATGTGTCCTCCCAGATGCAGGATCAGGCCAAAAGAGGATCAGTCAAGCCAGCAAAGATTCAGCTTGCTGCTGAATGGGAGAGCAGGCACGTGGTGTGTATCTTGTGCGTATGTGGGAGCATCTTGTCAAGCAGCAACCTACGTACAGGCCAGCAAGCTTATACTGAAAATCAGATAAAACTTTAAAAAAAAAATTAGAAAAAGGAGAAAAAGAGATATTCCTGTATTTCCCAATTCATCACACCAAGTTCTGACCTCAGACATCGCATCTGATTTCCATTATACGAAAATCATGCAAGTCTGACCCTGTCATACAGATACACTCTTTGAAAGGAAAAGAGTTTGATATTAGTCTCGATTTGTTCAGCTGGGACCATGCTCTCCCTAGTTGTGGAAACAAATGGTGCTGTAAATCCGGCAGTATTGAGCTCAGCATGATCTAAGTGAACTAAATACTCTAGCTTGGTATTTGCATTTTCTCTTTTATCAAAACAAATAGTAATCCACTCATTAAATCCAGTATTTCCGTAATTAATTTGCAGTCATTACAAATCACCTTTAATTGGATTAGCTATAATTACAATGAAATAATTTCTTGAAATCATGTTATATTTGTGGGACTTTTTTTTTTTAAATTTTATTTTAGACATATGAACTCAGGTGAATATTATGAGAGATGAGAAACACTTCAGAGGTAAATATTAACACCCCCCCCCCTCTTATTTTTGCTGAGCTCATCTGTGTATTGCCTTCTTTTTTGTCCCCAGTGATCCCATCTTGTACTTGAACTTGACAGACCCCAATTAGCCAAAGCAGTGACTCATTGCTGCTCCTCTGCTGCCTGACCTGGCCCCCACTGCAGCACATAGTGGCAGCTGGTGGGGGCCCTCAGGAGTCTAATGGCCATCATGACTCTCCTTTCCTCCAGTGTCAGTCTGTCGCTGGCATTAATCACCTCCTTCTGATGCAGGAGGATCAAAGCCATGCCTATGTTTTAAAAACAGACAGGCATTTTCCTTGGCACAGCATGACATGACTTGAAGGAGCCGATTCCTCTGAAGCCTCACATTTTTATGGCAAAACAGGTCCCTTCATAATGTCTCAAGTCAGGCACCCAAAAACTACTTTCCGTGCTCTGAGACTAATAGTTGTATTAATAAGGCAGATTGGTTTTGGCATAAGTTCCAACCCAAATCACACCCTGCTTTTGGAATGGATTTGGAATGGCCAAGGGTGCCATCGACCAACTACACCTCTTGGGTTTGGCTCTTCCTCTGCTTAGATATGCTAACACAGCTCCAGCGACTTCAGTCAACGTAGCTGAAGATGTGGAGCACACCACATACAGAGGGGACATCCTCACGCACTGTACACGATTTTACAGCTGCAGAAGCCACCTAGGTTTCTCTGCTCATATTCTGAGATGAAATCAGATGTCATGTAAGGAAGAAATCAAACACAAAGAGGGCAATGACCTATGGACACAGCTGACCCTAGACAAATGGAATAAATTTGCTGGAAATACAGGGTTCTCATTCAAGACCTTTCATTCTTAAAATAAAATTACATGGCACACTGGCAGGAATTCTGGCACTGCTCTAACACCAGTCACAATTTCACATTTAATACGTGCTGTAAAAATAGCACATTTGATTCACATGAGCATGTCATGTCACATAAATGTTGCACCGTTCTGCAAGGTACATTTTCTACCACATATATGCCTTCCTTTCCACTTACTCCAGCTCTCACAGCTCCTTGTGAACAAAAGTCCAGCAAGATTTAATCAGGCTGAGCAATCTGAAAACTCCTTTTTTTAAATAGGTGGAGTCAAACTGGCTACTAAAGCACAAAACGAAGTTTTCTGGGATAAAAAAGAGGGAGTTCAACAAGGTGTTATATTTTTCAAAAAAAACCAACTCATAAATGATGCGCATTTTATGCAACCTGAGTTTATCTAAGGCCCTGGTGTTCCTTTTTGACTAACCCCTTAAACAAAATGCACCTCCAGGGCTTTCAACAGCATCTCTTCTTCCACTGCTGTTGCTCATACATACACCTCTGTGCTGATCTGTCTCCTGCTCCCCATTTTCCATGACAGTTCAGGTCTGGTGGGTGCAACACTCACTCTGATTAATAAGTGAATTCTTCCATAAGGGAAAGAGCAGTGGGCCTGACAAGCACGACGCTGGCAGACCGCTCTAACCGTGCGGCGTCACACACAGGCACATCCATCCTCTCCAGCTCCCCTGACACCCCTCCGGAGAAAGCAGGGGGCTGCCCTTCCTCAGCCCCTTCCCAAGGCACTTTTGGGCCATGCCTGGCCCTGTGCTGAGCCACTGCACTGCAACAATCAGCAGAGGACGAAGGTGTTTTCTGCAGGGTGGCGCACGGAAAGCGCACGGCGAGGAGCCGGGAAAAGCGCAAGCCCAGCAAAAGGCAGGGCAGGACCTCGGCAGCCCACAGTGAGCTGAGCTGAGATTGCTGCGCTTTACAAAACAGCTGGATCAATATGTAAAGGAGAAAGAGGGTAGAGAAAGAGTAATTAGCATGAAACGTAACTTTCCTCAATTTCTCTTCAAATTCCATGGCCAATCAAGGCATAAATGATGCAGAGCTCATATATTCAGCATCTTTGTTCAAGACATTGCGTGGCCCAATTCACTTTGGTTACAGCGTGTATACTGCTTGAAAATATAGCCTCTGACTCGATGCTCAGACATTAGGCAGACATTAAGTATGTTAATATTACAGTTGTAATTGCATGGTTTTTTTCTTCTAATTTTGGAAGGATAATTCTTTGGAATAATTACATAGGGGGTAACTTAAGTTCTGGGAAATGTTTGAGTCACCAAGAGTCACATCTGCACTCCCGCAGAAAGGCTTGTTGAAATCCTGAACATTTTTATCCTTGCTAATTATAAGAGCTGGGAAAAGCAAAAAGTTGGTTTATGCCTTTTAGGAAAAATACACAGAGTTGATTTGAAAGATGCTATAGGGATTTCCTCTAATGGAAATAGTATAGCTGCTATGACAAGCTTCTGACTTTAGATTTGCTGAAGATTTTCCGCTTCACAATTAGAACAGTATTTTATATTTGTCCAGTACCTTCTTGCTTAAAGAGCACACAGCCCAACTACAAACAACAACATCTCTCAATTCTTATAAGGTTGCCACACAGAACTCCCACCTAGAGCCAGGGATGAAATGGAAGAGGACATGCAATCCACTGTACACAGACAACTTCAGTTTGTAGTACAGTCACTGCATAATAGGACACTAAAATACTCCCAAAAGGACTGAAGAAGAAAATTACATACAACTGAAACTGCCATTTAAATGTCAGGCTTGCAGAATTCCAACTCTGAAGCTGCTTATTTCAGAGCAACCACGGACCCATGAATAAACAAACAAATGAAAAGCTAATGGAACTTTTCAGTGTTCAAAAATGTGATTTTAAAACCTGTACATCTAACATTTTAACAAATTCATCATCAGCCAAGATAAGTTCAAGTGGAGCTGCTGCACCTTATTCTCCTCTTTCCTTGCCCAGTTGTAATGCAGATTTATTTTAGCAGCCCAGGATCTCTTAGTAGTGTTTATGTGCTACCCGCAGGTCTGGAGTCCTCTATTCATTCACATTATTTAAATAATAATACATATGTATAATCCTCCTTCCTCCTGTAACTGTTCTACTTGAAGAACCAATTAATTCCATTTGTTACTTCCTGGTGTATTATTTCTTCTCTACAAGCTGGAATCCCTTTAGGAACCCTGCCTGCCCTTGACTACTGATTATTTCCTTGGCTTTTCAATCATCAGAGCCTCTTCCTGTGGATTTTAGAGCATTATTGTGATTGTCAATTTTAATAATGCGGGTTTTCATACTCTGTGCCTGCTGCAGGCCTTTACAAAAAAAAAAGAGAAAAAAAAAAAGGAAAAAGAACTATCCTGCTTTACATAGCCTTAAAAATGAGTGAAGCAATTATTTTGATTTTTTAAAAAATATAAATAATGTGGTCCTACTTATTACGTGTCCATATATTATGTGATACACATACAACCACTGACACTCAAACAGCTCTTCTCTCCTTCTGGTACTGGTCTAAGAAATAGCCACAAAATGCCTTTGATTTAAAGAAAATGAGCTTCCAAAAGAACAAAGCAGGAAAAAAGACCAGCTATTTAAATGCCTTTAAGCAGAAGGCACTAAGCTCAACTCTTCTTTGAATCCTGAACCCCTTGAGGAATAGCACAAACCATTATATCTGATGGGGCTACACCACACTTTTTCAAGACATTATGGATGAAAAACATTTAACATATTTTCAAGAATTCATTTGTTTTGTGAGCACCTGACCGAATGATCCATAAGTATTTGAATAAATTCAGAAACAAAGGCATTTCCCGAGGCATCAGACTTCAGGGATCAAAGTTTTGGATCACTTGCACTATTACATGATTAGGGGAAGCATTAAGTGCCTACATACCCCTGTGGCTGGGTAGATAGATTAATTTAGCTATTAGGTTTCAGGCAGAGCTACACCACCAGATTCAGTCCTACAGCAGCAGCCTCGGAAGTTATAAACCTCCAGCCAGTGTCACCGGTCATGCCTATTTGCCTGCACCCAGATTGCTCTGGCATGGAGTGCATAAAGGGTATTAAAACTCCTCCCTACGCATCTGGTTAGGTGGACAGCATGGTAATGCTTTCAGTTTCAGCAAGGGCTTCTGCTGATGGTTTTGATAGCTGAATTAGCACCATAAACAAAAATGACACTTCCCCCTAATACTCTGCTCTGTATTGCCACCACCACTTGAAGTGATGCTCTGGAGCTGGGAACAGGAGAGGAGTCAATGGGAAGTTTCTTGGCTGTTACCTTGGCTGAGCTCCACAGGATGTGTCTCCTGTCCTGCTGCCTGAGTGGTGGCAAGGTGCCCACACAGTATTTTTAAAACTGTTCACTATGGCAATGCAAAATTAGGCACAGCTCTGAGATTCCAGTTACATCTGTCTGTAAATAAACAGTGCATCTGCTGCCTGAGCTGCACAGACACTGAAAGGCTGATGTTTGCGAGGTTATTCAGGACCAGCTGAGATGCAGCTCTGCCCCAGTTTTGTCCAAATAATGATTTCCAAATTAAACCCACCATAAGGCTGCTGATCAGACTAAGCGAGAGCTCATAGATGTACTGTATCTCTGAGCTTCCAAAGGCTGCCTTAGCTTCTTCTTTTTAGTTACTGATCAACAGAAGCACAAGTTCATCTGTTCTGAAGGATGCATTATGAAAAAAATACAGCAAACTGCAGCCAGTTATGTCAGGTTATGGGAATGCACCACAGTCAATCACCTAAAACTTAGTAACAGTACTCAATATAAATAAAACTAATGATGTCCTATTAGCACAGAAAATTGTGTACAAAAAGCACAGGGAGGAAATGGACAAGTTGAAATGCTGGGAAATAAAAGGTTTTCAAGAGTAGCAGTGCTTCCCTAAAACAACATGCATCTTTGACAAACAAGCTGAAGCTGAAAGGAGCAGACACAACCAAGCAAGATAAGGGCCAGCACAGGAAAAGGTCCCCAACATCCCGAAGGGTCTCACGTTCAGCTTTCAGAATCCAAGGAAAAGAGGATGTACAGTGAAATAGGTTTCATTTCAGAAAAGGGATCACTATTAAGCTCATTTTCATATTGCCAGACCCCAGCATCTAGGTTTCTTCACAGCTGGCTCTCACATACAAGCACATTTTTAATAAGAGACCACTGATGTTCACATTTACACTCCCATCTTGTTGCACGAGCCAAGCGTTCGTTGGTAGGCTTCAGTGAGCCATTTCCCACCAGGGTAGCTCAAGGAGGAAGCTTCTTTCACCTTCTTTGGAAACAGCTGCTCCTGGCCATCTCCAGTGACATGATTTGGAAATACACTGACCCCAGACTGATTCATGATTAATATGCACATAGAAACATAAAAATTGTGGGCATGCATTTATGCAGAATAATGCACACAAAATATGTATTAGGCTCCCTTGTAATGCTCCTACCTACAAAAGGTTAAATAGCCGTAGGTGAGAGACAGCTATTTAAATGGACCTTTTTATAATGCCAAACAATAATGCATTCTGGTTACCTTCTGACATGGCTTACTTCCAGTCAGCATTAAGGAGAATTACTACCTGATTTCAATAGATCTTGGTTCAATTTCATGCAGGCTTATTGTCTTCTAATTATCAACATAGCAATTTGATCTGCATCCAGATTAAGGCACTGCCCTGACTTCTAACACCAGAGCAACGCCTGTGGTGCTGTGCTGATTTCTCAAGCAGTAAGCAGTTTGCTGTTGTCTCACATCCCCAAGGCACAAATAAGCAGATGCTGCATTAAAGCTTGTTATACAAAACTGCTTCAGTTGTGATATACATTTTTAATATAATATACTGAGTGCGCTACAGCAAAAACTTCCAGGGCCAGTAAACTCCTACGAATTCATTAGCAAGACCTCAGTCAAGTTTAGCTGAATACTAGATCTAGTTGAAAACAATTGTCCAGAAGCACCTGAAATGAGTGAAAAGCTTGATCATGCTTGCCCTACATAAGCGTGGCTCAGTTTACCATTTCAGTTTTCTGGTCATCAGTTGGGATTGCTTCTCATCAAGGACAAGCTTCACTGACCTTTCTCTTCTTTTTCTCACAAGGATACTGTGGTTGGCTTAAAAGCTTGAATTTTTTTCCAAAATTACAATTCTGACTGTAAAAGCAGAGGCATGACTTTTGATATTTAGAATAGTTTCTACACAGGAGACACTGGTAGGCAAATGTTTTGGAGCACGCTGTGACATGCTTTCATTCATGGGTAGGTTTTAAAGGATCAGAAATTATACCTTCTGTTTTTGAAAGACAAGCCAAAGGAGAAAGCAACATTTTCTCTCTGGCTTATTTGCATTTCTTACCTACATTCTCCTCCCTCAGTTGACACTGTCAGCTGTAGGATGACAGTGGAAGAGCACCTCTGGAGCACTCTCTAGGCTAATCCTCTACAATGCCTTGTAAACTATACAGTGAATTGGCCGTTACAACAGCAGCTCTTGAAAAACACGTATTTCACATTTCCTTCAAACGGAGGAGAATCTGCTGAGCACTTTGAAGAAACTCAGGCTAGGAGGGGATTATTATTCTAAACGTATTTGTTTAATGACAGTGCAATGTAAAACATACCAAAAATTAACCTGGCCAGCAGCAGTCTGAGGTTTAGATAAATCATCTGACGGTTGCCTCTGGTAAACATTACATTTATCTCGATGGTGTTTGTGGCATAACTGGCTGCTATTGCTAAGAGCCACATTACACCAGCCTTGTGTGACTGCCTACCTTAAAGAAAGAAGTTCTGTAACTCAGCCTTAGGATTACTGTCTTTTATGAAATCCTCTGGCACCAAATCTTTCCAGACAATAACAATGCAATCATACCCAGGGCGTCGAGGTGACAGAAGAACTTTCCCTTCCTCACTACTGATTATTTCTTCTGTGCTCCACTGTGTTCCTTCGACACCTCTCTTGGACATACCCAGCACGTGCCCCAAAGGGTCACCGGGCCAGGGCACTCTGAAATGTTTGCTACTTCTCCTCTTTATGTACATACATGACCCAGACAGTGTGCTTACTTTTGTCTCCACAACGTGATGACACCTTCATCACCATTTTTCCCCCTCATGGGAGGTAATGAAGATGAGGGTTGCTAGAACTTTCAGCACACTTATAAGCCCAGCTGAGACATCAAGCTGAACCAGTCTGACCCCTTACGAAAAACAGTAAAAAGTGACACTAAGTCCTAAGACATGCAAGGAATTCTCATTGCCTGTCCCACTCAGACACTACCATTTGACAAGTGACACGGCTAAATGAATTATCTGTGCCATTAATTTAAGACTGGACTTGGCAGGGATTTACACAGTGACCCTTTTATCATACGTGCTAGCACCTACTACCACTGTATAAGTAGTGGGGCACTAATTTAACCTGACCTTGGTAACTTGTGCAATCTGACAGCTTCCCATGCTGTTCACTCCTGTCAGATCAGAGTCTCTTGAGGATCTTATGTTCCCTCTATGTCCCTTCAAATTAATAGCATTTCATCAGTTAGTTGCACAATGCCATTAAACATAGAAACAGCAGAGATGACTGTATAAGGCCCTGATCCTGAAGTCACAGCACTTTAACAGAAGAGAGAAAAATGCAGATTATATGCCTCACCACAATGTATCACCTAAAACAAACAGGGGTGCATATTTCTAATTATACAGATTGCACTAATAATCTCTTCAATAAAGACTTCTGATATATCTAATGAAATACGATGAAAGATTGTTTCTGCCACCATTTTCCCTGCCACTAGCAGCTGTTCAATTCCTTATTTAAGACAAAGCAAAATCTCTCCTTCCTATGAATTAAGTTGAAAAGGAACGAAGCACAAAGAACTAAAGATGAAGACAGGAAAATATGATGAAGAGGCCTGGTGAATTTTCAGGCTACTGTGTGTAGAGGTTTCTTCCCATTTTTTTACCAATTTTGAACCTTCTTGTGTTCTGTGTTTGTAATTGTTTGCAAATGAGTACAACAGTCTATAAGTTACTTCATAAATTGCAGCACAGGAGTTGAGATGGAAAGTAGGTACTTAAACTTCAGGTAGAGGGTAGATAGATATGCACAAAGAAAACACAGAAAATCCTCTGGAATACTGATCAGTACCAGCTCATCCTGTTTTCAAGTAAGAATGAATGCCTTAAAACCAAAACTCCTTAAAACTGGAGAGCCAATTAAAAAACGGCTCTCCAGTGCTGCCTGCAAAGGCTTCACAGGGTAATGCTCCGGGCAGCTTTTAAAGGTCCCCTGCTGCTGTTTCTGTGGCACCTGAGTGAATAGCAGGACCCTTTCACTGAAGTTCTGAGCCACTTTGCTGAGCATTCACTTCTAGCACAGATACACAGGTGCATCACCACCAATCCCGCCACACCAGGTCCTAAGACAAGAGACAGGACACCAAGAAGGTGGGCCACAGCCCCACTAAAGCTCTTTGAACAAGTGGGGCAGGGGGTTCAACACACTCTGATGTCCTGTACCACAGGGCCGAGTGGCCAGCTGAGAGGGGACAGCAGTGCTGTGCCGTGCCACAGGGAGCTGGAGGCGGGAGCCAGGTGGCAGCACCTCATACGCACCATGGAAAAGCTCGCAGTTTTGCAAATACTTAAACGCTGTATTCCTTGGGGTTTGCTACACAAGGGCAGCAGATTGTTCTGCACATTACTAGCAAATGCCAAGGAGAAAAGACTAACAAAAACTTTCAAAAATATTTGAGAAAACCTGTGCCAAAATCTCCTTAGACATGTATCCATGACTAAGCATGAGAACCGAACTGCTGCTGCCATGCAGAGGGTGCTGCTTGCTGGTCACGGTCTAAAAGCACTGATGCAGCAACAAGCAGAGCTTAATTGCCGAGAAGCTTACATATTAATAGGAGAATTTTCAGTCAGAAACATGTGAAAGCCTGTAGGCTTTGGAGCAGTAAAATAGAATTGGGGCCGTATGGTGACAGAACAAAGTCTGCTGAAGAGTGTTGTATTTTCTGCCTTTGAAAGGGTCTTTCCAGAGCTGTCAGTTGAGCTGCAGAATTAGAAACCTGACATTGCAGCAATCAGTTTTTAGATTTCGAGCTGTTCAAATGACTTCTCTCCAGGGAGGAATATCTAGCAGGCAGGAATCAATAGTGAAACAGGTAAAGATGTCAGTGTACAGGGGCAGCCACCCCAACACGATGTCCCAGACAGCCAGGCATATCTGCCAAAAAGGAGTCATGAGAAAGGATGACGGAAAAACTTGCTCCCTCTTTGAATCAGTACCAGAAAGATGATTAGACAATTCACAACATTTGTGAGATTGCAGCTTGTTTATATTTGCTTCCACATTACAGATTGATCTTCCATACACCCTCAGTTCACACTATCCTAGTGCTCCAAGCCACTTTCTGGAGAGATTATAAAAGAGCCTATTTTATCATATCCTCACCTCTGAACACATTACAAGTGACACCGCTTAATTTTAGCCAATCTGAACAGCTAATTAGATGTAAACAGATTGAAAAATTGCACACACAGGACAACTCATTTTTCAAAAGGCCACTAATCTAAACAAACCTGAGTCCATCAATTCACTTCAACATTTGTCTAAATGAATTACAGCATAAACTTGTCCTGCACTGGCCTTGTGCTTCATATAACAGGCTCCCTCCTCTTTTGATGAAAACTTCAGGCACTGTACAAAAGAATAAGTTATTTATTTATCAAGGCCCTATTATAACAAATATGAAGATGCCTCTCAGTGTGAATCTAGTGGACAATGTGTATGAACCAAAGCAATTCCAGCCTACCCTGGTACCTTCTCTCTCGCCTCTCAAACACATCACACACACCACATCAAATGCAGGGAGGCTCTTCGTAGTAACAGATAAAAATCAAAATATATTTAATCATGATCAATACTGGTTGCAACTTCAGAGCTCTTTGGGTGCAGATCCTCCCCTTGGTCTTGCCCCTTTACACCAGGAGAAATGAGGAGGAAAAGAATACTGGACAGATCCTCCAGAGACAGCTGGTGATTCTCCTCCTCTTCAGGTCTCCCTCCAAGCACCAGCTGGGGGTAGACCAGTAAAATACACTGGGAGTCAGAGAAGTACTGCAGGACAGAAAGAACCTCAAAGAGGCCCGTCATGACTCAGGTGAGATAGGAAGCTACTGAAGTTATCCAGTGCCAGGCAAGATAAAGAAGTCCTAGGATGAAAGGCAGTGTGGTGTGGCCTACCTCTAAATACATAGCAATTAGCAGAGTGTTATGCATGAGGTTTTTCCACTTGCTACTAAAGCCCACATCGCTTCCCCTACCTGCATATGTAAATGCACACAGTGAGATGGGAGAGGGCAGAGAGAAACACTTGTGTGGATTCTGAAATGAACAAGCATATCCACAAAATCAATCCCTTTCCAGACTGCTTAACACAGCAATCCTGCTGAACAAAATAGGCTGAACTCTGCCTATTTCATGTGCAAACTAATTTATGGTACCTAGAATTAAGGGTCTGCTAAGCATATGTTGCAATCTCCCATGTGACAGAGGCCCTGGACTTCAAAATTCATCCTCATTTGAGCAGAGCAATCCAGACACCCAAGTGTCAAAATCTCAAGCGATGCAGCATCCTACATAACTTTTAATCACTTACTTCATTGTGCTATTGCCTTCATTTACAAACACACATCTAAACTTCCCTCGGAGTTTGTCTAGCTTTAATTGCCAGCCCAGCATCTCATTAGACCTCTGCCTGTCAGCATAAAGAGCCCTGCTGCTCATTTGTGTTCCCCACACTGGTACTTACTGATTGTGACCTATGCAGCCCTTCCCTTTCCCTTGACAAAGCCAAGGGCATCAAAGCTTTCACGGCAGTGTTTGTCACCCTTGGCAGCTCACAGCCCTCTGCCCTGCTTCTCAGTACCTTTGGAGCTATGATTGCCACCTCTGATAGTGGTGGAGGTAATCTGACATCCTTACCCCTGCTCAAGAGTTTGATTCTTAAATATACCAGGCTAATGGTGGCCCTTTGCCCCGCTGTGTTTGCAGAGGACTCATACAAGCCCACTATTAAAACTCCAGCTTTCTTTGTGGCACCACTGTTTCCAGTGGCCTTTTCGCACTCACTCCTCTGCTTTCTTGTCTTTGCTCTATGGTTGTGGCTTCACATTTGGCCACATCAGAAGGCCTGCTCTTGCACCAGTGTACCTAGTTGCAACCCTGAACCACTCGTTTCTTACTTCCCCAGTTATATCTATTGAGAACTTGGTGGATGAGGAAAGTATGTGCCCAAGTATGTCACTGGTAAAGCAAATAAATAAATAGCATAAGGCTGATCCCTGTGCTGTCCATCTAACAACGATAAATCCACTTATAATTACATCATGAAAGGCAGTTTTTATTCCACTAACTGTGTACCATGTCAATTTTGCATGATTCTTGTGCCTTAATCATAGTTTCATACAGCAGCATGCCAAATTCTTCAATGACATCTACATACAGTGTATCAAGCAAACTCGCAGCTTCATAAATAACATTTCAATTAGTTGACAGAATCTATTACATCAGCCCACATTGCTCAGCATTAGTTCTCATTTATTTCTTTATTGAGCAGGTCCAGGACTGAATGTCCTGCTCTACCTCAATCAATGTCAGATGGGCAGGCCTATAAATACCTGGGGTTTTTCCCCCTTACCCTTTTGAATACCCACGCATCTACATTCTCTCAGACCTTCAGAACTTGCCGTGTTCTCAGACTTATCGGAAACCAACATTAAAGGTCCTTAACTAGCTCTCTTTAGACTCCTACCTGCAAGATATTTGGGGCTGTAGAGGTAAAAAGAGCCCTGCTTCAGGGCACCATCATTATCTAACTCCCATGCAGCTAGAACAAATGAGATCAAGAAGTCCAAGGAATTAAAAAATTCACGTGAAATAACACAGAATGGTTTTGACGACTTCTTTCCTGAATCGTGAGATTTTCAGAATGCAGTTTAGACATCTTCTTATTGTTGAACATTTTGGGCTTCTGTTCAAATATTCTCCTGAGCAACAAGGCCTAAAAACATTTCATGGGTTTGTTTTAAGCGAAAAACTAAGCACTTTCTATAACACTATAAAAAAACCTGGGCTAAAAGACTAGAGGCAAAGTCTTAAGAACTGGTAGCGCTGTACCATAAATTTTTAACTCATCTGGATTTTATTATGAATTGTTCTGGAATCCTGGGCTCGCATTAAACTCATTAAACTTGTTCTGTATATGCAATTACATAAAGTAGGTGGCAATGTCGAGTTTGCTAAGCCTCTGGGAATCAGTCATGCCCTTCCTGAAGATAAGTTCACACTGACTTCAAAACCAGCAGGCAAAATTTCTGGTTTTATTTCCCAATCTCTGAAAGGAAAGAAAGCCTCTTAGACAAAAGGGAATTTAAATATCCAGTGCAGAACATATTAAATTTGCCAGATGCAGCTGAGGTCTGAAATGTAGGAGCTAAAGAAAAGCAAGTACATGAACCTTTAGAGAGACTTGGCAGTTTCCATCCCATTTGTTCTTTTAAAGATCTCACGAGAGAATCTAACAAAATCCTACGTCATGCTAAAACCAGTTCCAAGCAAGCTCACAGTGAATCAGCTTCTTCAATCACTAAACCACAGAATATATTATGAAGAGATGAATGAGGATCTGAAGTAGTTCTGGTCACTACAAGGCTGCCTCATCCCACTTGTGTAAGACATCCACATTCAGAAAAAAAACTTAGATGGCATTTAGGGATGCGATAAAAATTAAGCATGTGCTTGAACACATGCTCTTACCCCATGAAGTAAGGTGTTTGTAGGTAAGCGTGGTAGAGCCATTTGAAAGCTTAAAAACCATTTTTTCTCTATGGAAGAACTTGCTGTGCAGAAAAGAAAAACAGTGGGCTAGATTTGCCTCTCACTGTCATCACAGCTAATCTCTAGTGACTCCACAGTTGTCACAAGAAAAATTAATCCAGGTTTACAGAGATGTAGCAGACAAATCTAGACCACTACATCTCTCTTGCTGTGCTTACAATAACAGACCAGTAAATGAGTATTTGTGATTGGACGCTCCCGTTTTAATCTGTTTGCTGAGTATCATTGGATTTGTTTGATGGTTTGATGACTTAGTTATTTGTGGATTTACAGATTGCACATGATTAGACAGCATATTTTGGATTTTTTTTGCTCCATTTTGATGCAGAAAAGCAATTTTTACTCTTAAAGCAAGACCAGAGCATCCTCAGTATTTTTTTATATAGGTGAGCATCTTCCATTCATAGACTCCTCGTGCAGCTCTGAACTACTTACATGAAGTGCTAAAAACCATAAAGAATTGCATAATGCAGGGAAGAGGCTATGAATGAATGTCATTCATACTTCTCGCCTACAGAAGTCTGGATCTTCTGCATCTTCTATTCATTTTTTTTTTGGTTTTGCATGAATGGCTGAAAACGGGCCACAGATCATTCACTACCGGTCAACTCTTTCCCATGGTATTTCTCAGTGTTGATAGCCTGCTTGATGGGTGGGACCCGTGCACTCACACCAAGAACAGAGCAAAGACTTCAGCCCATTAATAACAGGGCAAGCAGTTATAAAATACATCATTTTTTCATTGTATTTTTGCATGCTAACTTCAGACTTAGCAAGGGAAATGAAGACAGAACCCAGGCAACTAAATCTGAAACCAGCATCTTCCAGACTTTACCTATAACCCTGAAGAGCTTCCAGTTCACAGGAACTGTGGGGATTTGCTTGAACATCTCAGTCACGCGGGGTTGATGAGCTCAGTACTTAGCTCACATGAGAGCCTGAGAGGAATTTAAAAGCTGGTATTCGCATAACTCCATACCTTCTTCTTAGGATTTCCAAAACTGCTAATGCATCCTACCCGGCACAAAATGCCTTCTAGGCAGGGGACTAGAAGTTTGGCACTTGTGAATGCTCAAGTGCTTCTCATGTAGTCAACAAAAACATATGGGAACTTCATCCTTTCTTAATTTTTAAAGGCCACGAAGAGACATTAACTGCCTTTTGCTGACCTAACTCTTATATAGGTCAGATGTGCACCAGCCCTGAACTAGAAGTCATGTAATCATGTTAGGACAGCGAAGAGCCTGAGCTAATAAACCCAGCCTTTCAAGGAGCTTATTGGTTTGGGCTCAGTGCCATGCTGAGGTTAACAAGGTAAAAACCCGTTTAACAAAGGAGACATATATTTGACCATCCACTGTCAGGTCAATCATTTAAGATTTAAACATTTCCTTCAGAGGTATTTACCAAGTCAGTTCACGTTGCTTATAGTTGATTCTGTACCTTCTGATGCTGCTTTAAATTGTATCTCCCAAATTAAATTAGAGTAGAAGAAGCTTTCCTATTGCCTTATTGCAGTTGATGACAGCATCTGGGGTCAGCAGGTATTCTAAATTCACATGAGAGAAGTCTGTATCACTTGTTACACCCAGGCAAAGAAGGGATGGGATTTGTAGCTCAAAATTTCAATTCCCTTTCTTTCTGAGGTTAAACTGGAACAGTCAGAGTATTCTCCCATGTATTGAGAACATGCGTGTATATATGTGTTTATCAGCATTGCATTTTATACACTGCTTCATTCAAACCAATATACACTCCAGGTTTTATGGCGCATTTTGGCCCCAGTGTGATTGCTAGGACAGTGCTTACAGCAATATTCACTGTGTTCTGCATAGCCCTGCCCATCAATCAACATTGCAATAAAGCAGAAAGGGAAATCACTGGAAAAGCAGCAGAGCTGCTGAATTCAAGTTAGTCAAACAAAACCAGCATGGTGACAAATGCAAATGCAATTGGGTCAAAGTAGTTATTTGCCTGTTGATTAAAGAAAAAAAGATATACATGCTGAATTATGGTTTGCCTTAAAAAAATAGCATAGGATTCAAAGTGTTAAGTTTTTCTTCCCTGCTTTCTCTGGGTTAGTGTTTCAAGATGACTGCTGCCCCATATAGATTTATAATATGTATTTGTTTACTCACACGTCTCTAAGTCAACATGAAAGGCAGACCAGAATACCAAATCTATCATTAAATCTACATGTTGGCACCTACAAAGAGCTGCAGGACTTCAATTTTTTCTGGATAAGATTGAAGGGATAAATTGAAAGAACGAACAAACAAACAAGCCATGCTTATCCTTAAAACACACACACAAAACAAGAGAGGCAGAGAGAGGGAGGAAAGAAGATGGTTTGTGAGGTTGTTATTTTCAGTTTAAAGCAGTATAATCTCTGATTCTTTCGGGATGGCATATGGGTCTGCTGACAAACACTGTGGTTCAAAAGACCCAGCACTGGCTTGGCTCTGAAGTGGCAAGTGTTATTCCCAGTTCGGACACTGAAGTGTGATGCGACTTCCAGCCTTTGTCTGACTTGGATATCCAGACTCTGCTTCACAGATTTTATTATCTTCCTCACTGTGAAGTGCCTCATAGTAATCGGGGTGTACCACACTGGAGTCCTAATCTTATAATTGGGACACCTCTAGATTCTATTGTAAAATAAATGATATTGATGAATTATGACTTGCTTTTTTCATTCTGCTTTAGTATAGATCATAAAGAATTAACATAAAAATCAAACTAGGTTAAGATCTGTGTACCCAGGGGCCCACACAATTCCCACTGAAGTCAGTAGGACTTGAATGGAAATCGAATGAGGCTTGGAAACTAATTCCAGGTAGATGCTCATGTGCTGCCGTGCGGGCGATCACAGCAACACCTGGTGTGACAGTCACCCACAGTAAATCCATCGGACTGTGAATGCAAGCCAATCAACAGGGCTGGGAGTACAGACAATGCAGGGAGGAGAAAGATGAGTTCAGTGTGAAAATGAAACCAAGAAGAGATGTCCTTAGCCCATTAAAAGCTATAATGAAATACTGCATCTCGAGTTCGTCGCTCTTAGAAGGAAGCTAGGAAACGAGCAAGAATTCATTATAAAGATGCTCAAGACCAAAACATGAATCATTGGGTTCTAAAAAAACCCAGTTGTCTAGAGAACAGCATAGATGAAAACGAATGGAATCTCTTTAAATTACTCTCTGTATAAACTCTTTCACATTCATCCTTTCTGCGTTTCTGATTAGTATCTTTCTGGGATGTAGGCTTTTAAATAATTCCACACCATACTCCCAGCTTCTGCAATCAAAACACAGAAATGGCTCTTGATTCTGCATTTTTCGTCTTCATTTACAGGGAAAAACGTCTTCTGCAGTAAGAAACTTGAACACCTACTGTCTTACCCATCTACTGGATAGCCCCAAAAGTGCATGCTGAAGGCTCAGTAATCAAATGAGATTAAGGGTTCCCCCATCACTTCACAAATTAGAGAACTTCTGTATGTTAGTGCTGCATAAAGGAGAATTAAATCACCTCTGGAAAAGCCCTCAAGATCATTGAAGTGCTAAGAAGCTGGGACCTCTCTGATCACAATGTGCCTGACAGGAAAGTAAAAAAACCCCAAATCCTACACAATAAATTGAGAAGATTTTTCTACAAACCCAGGTGGAAATATGTGGAAGGAAAACATATCAGCAAAACACAGCCTCTGGCTGTATTGTTCAAGCTCTCTCTAGTTTCCAGAGAAAAGGAGGTTTGTGTGACCACATGGTGTGCTTGTCTACATTTGTCCATTGCACCAACCCTTTTGCAGCTATTTCTGAACCCTTTAGCAATTCTAATTTCATGTGATGAGCTCTGCTGAGGGAATAGCAGTACTGAAAGCTGAAGTGGTGTCAATCACGGGGGAAACCACCTCAGCAATGCCGAAATGTTGTGCTACCCTGTGACCTGTCAGCACTACAACACAACAAGAAACCAGGCAAATCAGGCAGAGAACAACTGTTCCTAAGGGCTTGCAGCGCCCAAGGTATCTCAGGTGCCTCACTGCAGACATACCCAGCACCTCTGACACCTACAGCCTCTATCACAGCCCCTTTCTGCTGAATTAAGCAGAGGTATGGCTGGCTGGGAGGGTCCCTATGCTTGTAGATTTGCTAAAGAAAATGCTGCAGTGGTTAGTTTTTTAACAGTTACTGGTTGGAGAAGCATAAGAAAGGAAAATTTTCAGAAAAACAGAAACCACAAAAGATTGCCTAAGACCTCGGGCCTCTCACAGAAACATATCCCACTCATGATTGCTGGAGTGGATTTTACAAGACTTTCTGTGATGACAACCAAAATATATTACAGCTTTTACAACAAGACCATGTCTAATAAAGAGTGATGTAGTGTCAATATTTACTTGGCTGGATTTAGCTTCTTAGGGCACATAAATATACTTTGGTACTTTAAGAACCATAGCTGCCTACTAAATCTTGAATAATACAAGGCAGCTTTGTAGACCTTTAAACACATGTACCAACTTGGTTCTTTCTCCTTCAGAAATCTGCTTCCTTACTACCTGCCCAGTCAGTCCCAAGGTGCTGTTCTGCTCATCAGAATTCTGTCAACCTTAGCTTCTAAAATGAAACTGTTTAGAAACCTTGCTTTTAAATTCCTATGCTTTTTGAGAATGGAATTCATTACTTTCAGAAGTGGCTAGGTTTGTTTTCCCACCTCCTCAGTACACAGATTTAACAGAATATTCTGAGTTGGAACGGACCCACAAGGATCCCTGGGTCCAGCTCTTAAGTGAAAGGCCCATACGGGAATCAAACCGACAATGTTGGTGTTATTAGCACCATGCTCTAACCAACTGAGCTAATCTCAGGTTATAAAACAAACTGGAAACCTTATCTATTTTCCTTGGTAGATGCATGACCAATTTCTCACAACTTCATTAAAAAACTTGTGTGACCTTAAGTGTGAAAATACTGTCAGGCATATAAATCAAATTGCAGATTTCTGATAAGCACTGAGTAAGGAATTTCTCTGGTGTAACAGTTTAGAAAGACAATCTAAAAGGATCTTAGAATAAAATAGGAATAGCTGGAAAAAACTTTTGAAAATTAATAGCAATATTTTATGTTGGGGTCTTTGGTAAGTCAGAAGTGAAGAATTTTAAAGTATTCTGACTTCCAGAAAGCAGCCTGAGTCCAATATCAGAAAATCAGGTCCCTTTCAGGTGCCTCATGCTCATGTTGTTGAGCACTTCATAGGTAAAAATAATACTTTATGTACACATTGCTCTCTCTAATATACTGGGTACCAAAATTAAACAAGGACTAGGTGATATTTTGCCAAATAACATGACTGTGTTTGAAAAACCTGAATCCAACCAGGACCAGCCATAAAACTGGGTAAGAGCCCAGACCTGCTGTCTGTGTCTTAAGCACAAACCTGGCTCAGGTCTGGTGGCTGCCCCAGCTGGAGGAGTCCAGCAGCACCCCAGCCCAATGCTGACCTTGCCCTTCTGCTGCCAGGGAGGTCCTAGAGCTTACTCAGGGAGCTCGGGCAGAAACGAGGGTAACTCTTAAGGACAATCTTCCATAGCTATCCAAACTAACCCTGCCCTTCACAGAGAAGCCTCACCTGCCAGCCCCACCATGCAAGTAGCACCCAAAAGTCACATTCCCTACCCCACGGCAGGGCATTAGCCACACCCAATATTTATACTTCCAAGAAGGACTGCTGTCAAACAAGCAAATCCATTAATGACTGCACTTAAGAATTAAAAAAAATAATAACTAAAAAACAAAACAAAACAAAAACAAAAACCAAAACCAACCCCCAACTTAAAGCCCTCGTTGCTTTACATTTTATAGTATACCCTGTATGCCACAAAGGGTTTGGACTATTTCTATGTTCTGTTTTGTTGATGCTGTCCTTATAAAAACACATTGTTTTTTCCCTGTGACATTTCTTCGTATCTTTGAAAGAATGCTCTCTGTTGCTACAAAATATTTGGCTTGAATCCTCCAGTGAGGAGGAGCCAAGGGTTTGCCTCATGTTTTAAAAACAAAAGAAATATTACCCTAAACATAAAACAATTGAGTGCAACTGTAACAGTAGATGGAGATAGAGCTCCTAGCACAACCTATGAATAATTCCAAGTCCCATTAGAAGTAACACAGCTTTCTGAATTTCCCTAGAAAACAGCATGTCATGATTAGGTTCCAACTTGACTAAAATGCAAAATATCATTTTTTGCAAAGAAAGAGCTGAACAAAAGACAATATGTAGCGCGACAAGTAAATTGCAAAGCATATCCACTTAAAATCTGAAATTGTGAAAGACAATGTGTGTACACAGAAGCACAGAGATATTAAAATATGGCTCTTACCTCCATCCCCAGATCCTGAGCCGGCATCTGAGAAAAAAAACAGAAAGAAATTTATATTCATGTGCCACAGTATGTCCCGTACGCATGCAAAGCAAGACTTCAGTTAAGTGTGCTACAGCATACTCTACGTTTGATGTCATCCCTGAGTAAATTATAGAGATCTAATCTGAATGTAGCTAACTCCAGCCATCTTTTTCATATCTCCATTTTTTTTTCTGAAGTCTCTATATCAGACGAAAATAACGTAAGCCATAGAATGCTGTAATGTCCTCATAAGTCTCTGCCTTGTTTTGTTGTACTAAGACCGATGAAGCTTTATTCCCAACAATTGTGCAAAGTTACTTCACTTGGTCACTAGTAAGTCACCACCAAGGAGAAATTTAAAAACCCATTTGTTTGAGGACAGACCAACTGTAAATTCATGTCATTATCTTTGCAAAACAGTGACATCCCATCAGATCATAACTAGCTGGAATAAACCATTAAATTACTATTATTCAAAGTCTTCAGATAAATGATTAAAATGCCATTTTTCTCAAGGTTGTTGCTGAGTTTCAACATTGAGTGCTTTATCTTTATTTTTCCTCTTCTCAACATTTTGTTGGCTGGAATGATGAGAGTCACAAATTTAGAAAGTGCAACATCACAAAACTGCCAAGCCCAGAGCTTCATTAAGAAACTTCCTAAGCAAGGCAAAGTACAGAAATACACACACGTAGGGTTACCAAAAATAATGCATAAGAGGAGTTTCTTCTGTAGGGAAGAGAGGAAGGAGGTTGCCATCCTATCCTCCCCCTTAGTGGAACATGCATTTACCAGCACCAAGATTAATAGAAAGAGTTGGGAAGGGCCGCTTTAGGATCCAATTACCCTATGAACTGTTAGGTCCTGTTTACTGACAGCAAGGTCTGGTAGATCTGAACTGGCTTGTACATGCCACCACTGCTCAAAATTAAAAAAGAAAAGAAAAATCTTTGTTTAAATAATTGGTTGCAAGAACTGCTTAAAATGGTAGATTTATACAGCAAGGCTGCATAGGACAGATGCAAGAGGTGGCTGAAAACGGGAACAGAAATAATGGTGTTTTCCCCGTGACCATGTCCTGAATTTTCCTGATTTCATCTTTTGTCCTGATGCTCTTTCCCAAATGGGCTACTGAGGAAAGAGGAATTAAAATGTCTTCACTACAGTGCCCTCGTGGGTATGTGAAGCACTGCTTTGCATCGTGTGCCAGGTCTCCCCAGCACAGAAAAAGAAATGAATGTCTGCTCATCGCCTGCCTCCCACAATGAGCTACCACATTATCTGGCTCATTGGAGGGAAAAGACCTTGTGTCTCTCCTCCTGCCCTACCCTTCAGTGCCCAGATCCCTGCCAGCTCAGGAGGGCTGCTCAATGCCAGTTCTCCCAGAAGCCCAGGACTCTGCTGGGGGTTCTTGAGCACCATCTCTCTGCCTCATCCCATGGGAAAAAAATCTAAGGCACATGGCTGCTCCCTTCTCCACTAGGCTCCTCCTTGGGAGAAAGAAAAAGAGGTCAAAGACCTTGATCAAGACTTTAGGAAACTCTTTTATTTTTTTTCCCCCTTCTCTGTTTCTGAAATCCACAATATGTTTCAAAGACAATGCTTCCAACACAGTCATTGCCAGCAGGCAGGCAAATGTTAGCAAAGTTGTAGCAATGCACTGAAATTATCCCTTTAATCTAAAAGTTTGAACCAAAAAAAGACCAGTTGCTGTGCTGAGAGAATTTACTAAGTTGAACAAATCCTACACCACAGTAGGCTTTGTCAGCCTGAGCTCCATTTAATACCAATTTATAGACAAAAAAATTGCAGCATATGTTTTTTTCTTCTTGAAAATTGTCAGGTAACAGCTTCAGAGGAGAACAACATTTCCACGGGAAGAAGTTTATTTTCTCTCCGGTGTATGAAACACAAAATTACAGCACTGAAAAAAGTTTGTCTAATGTACTTTTTATTGACTCCTCCATCCTCAGCCAAGAAAAAATTCTGCTTTAAGTTTAAAGAACTCTCTCAAGAACAAAGACTTACGCCTCCTGCTCTTTTCAAGTTAACTTCACTGCCCACCTCTAGCAGATACCGAGCACGAAAGGAAAACATCAAGAACTCCTGTACATAAGCAACTCAGTTTTCCTGACAGGTTTTGCTCATTCACCTTTCTGGCTGTTTCATAAAAGCAGACATATAAACAGGTCATGATGCTCAGAGTTAAGCAAAGGTATCTCACATGCCAGTCAGTTTTCACAAGTCCAGAACAAAACACCTGTTGCACAGACCTGTTCATTAAGTGTGTTTTGGACTAAATCTTCAGCTGGTGTAAACTGGCATGACTTATTACAACCAGTGGTCTGTTGAATCATGCCAGCTGGGAATCTGGCCCTACAAGGATAAGGAAAAAACCTAAGAAACTGGACTGCAGGCAGTAGTGCTCCAGTTGTCTCTCTCCAGATTATGGAGAGGTTTGTGGTAATCCAGATGCCCATTTATCAGACATCTGCTCACTTAATCTGCTTCCAGTAACTTGTTGTAGCAGCTCAGAAGTGTACACAGGGCACAGGATGATCAGGAGCACAAGATACATATTAAAAAAAAACCAAATCAACTTCTGCGCCGAACTCTTCAAAACAGTATCATTGGTGTAGTGCATCCCAGATTGTGAGCCTATACAAAGCTACTTAAAAGGGAAGGATGGCAGCAACTTATCATACCCAAGATTGCAAAGAATTAGCCTGTAATGAATTCAAAGCAAGAATCCAACTGGCTTTTGCCATACAGAGGTTATTTTACTCCGGGGCACAGCAGGGTCCACGGGCAGCCTGGAGTGCGCTGTACGTACCCGTCGCACATGATCCTTCGGACACGAGGAGTATTTCGCTCTGCTGCTTGCAGGCAGCCTGTTTCAAGTAGCATTCATTCTGGTAGGTGTCACCGTTGGAGCCACACACGGGCACGTAGTCATTGTTACACTGGTGGGAACGGACACAGAGCGGCAGCGTTAGTCACAGGAGCAGGTGGCACAGCATCCATTTGGGTGTCCCCCGCCCCCCTCCAGTATTGAAACCCTAAGAAAACGACAGAGAGGGAGACACTGACCCTCCTCTCTTCACCTTTATAGCTACCAGGGGAGAGGCAGTGGGGATTTTTAAAAAGCCAAATCAGACTTGAACAGGTGAGGGAAAAGGTAATCTGAATGGGCAAAGTGTTCAGTAAGTGCCCAGAGAGAGGCCTTTCCCTGCCAGAATGAGCAGAGGGCATTCCTGGGGGAGGAATATGGGCAATCCAAAGGGCTCCTTGTATCTGCAATGACAGCTCATGAATTTCCATTGAATGGCTACAGACAAACTGTAAGGAACAGCCTCACTTTCCCCCCTTCCTGCACACACACCCCCTCACTGCCACGGAGACGGCTGTTTGCACACACACAAGTGCCCGCCTGTGCGTCTGTGACTACTTAAGTACTTAGCTATAATTAGAACTGGTTGGACAGAGAGAAATTATTTCAGGGACACCTACAACCAAAATCCATCCCCCCCTCTGCCGAGACATTTCTGTTCCCAGCAAGCTGTGGCTGGGATGCTCCACAGAGGTCCAAGCTCTCCCCATGGTGGCCAGTGGGCAGGAGTGACAGCACTACAGCAAGCTCGGCGCAGAAGTTTCTCACACCACACACTCCTCCTTCAGCTCAAAGTCCTACTGAGCTCTGAAAACTACCTGCTCAGTTCCCTCTACCACAGAAAGACAGCTTTGCACTCTCATTTTCATTTAAAGAAAGTAATAATTTCATTTTATATTGAAAATTGGGCAACCTACCGGGTGCAGTTATCATAAGATAATCACACTCGGAGGCTTAGAAATACTTGGATGTGCCCTGTACATGGTAATTATACCAGGGATATGATTATCTCGTGATTACCGTACTCCTGGTA
Source organism: Cephalopterus ornatus (assembly GCA_013396775.1). Classification (NCBI taxonomy): domain Eukaryota; kingdom Metazoa; phylum Chordata; class Aves; order Passeriformes; family Cotingidae; genus Cephalopterus; species Cephalopterus ornatus. The sequence continues at coordinate 188,176 of VZRE01014807.1, forward strand.
TGCCTCATTGTTTAATTAGAACAAATGGAATGATCACAATTATTATTTACGAATGCTCACCTCTGCTCAAATCCGAATAAAAAGTTAGAAGAAATCATATATCCTACTTAACTGTATTATGTCACAAAGTATCTGAGGTGTGTTTGTCGGGCACAATGTAAAATGTAGAACAGAAATTTCAGGGATATTAACATCAAAAATGCTTTGAACTGAATGACTACAGAAGTGATTAACACAAACAATTGCATAGATTGCATTAATTGCAGGCCTCCACACAGAACAGCTGCCAAGAAATTATTCATAGTTGGTCAGAGTGACATTTTGATTGGGCCAAAACAAATGACATTTTCCTTTTGCATTGTATTCTCTTAAATCTTCCCAATCTGCTGCCCACCCCCAGCGCCCTCTTCCCTTGGAATAAGGAAGAAAAGCAGCAGCCACAACAGTAAAAATTCTCTCCTCCTGCTCCTAACAAAGGGTTCCTCCTTGCAGAGATTTCAAACAGTTGATTAAAAGTGTTTCTAGGCTATTTTCACCATTATGTTCCAAATCTGAGCAATGTTTCAAGCATAAAATGCCAACTTCATCCAGAAGCTCAACAGCAATTGCTGGAGGCTGATCTGGAATACATAACCAGGACAATTAACACAATCGTGCATATTTTTTAAAGCATGAAGCATCAAATTGTGCTTGCTTTGGATACACTATCTGCTTGTCACCTACGGATTTGTGTGGAATTTGGCCTGAAGTATCTCAACAGGCTTTGTTACACGTAGAAACAATGTTGGATTCTTTGCCCAAGAAACAAAGAAACAGGGGCAACTTCTCCACCAGTTTTGCCCAGAGCAAGGGACGATCTTTTACACTGACTCAGCTGCAGATCTGAAAGGCCAGACGGTCCTACATCAATGGCGAAATCCCGATGCACAGAAAGGAGTGCTCCATCACTCCAGAAAGGAGCGCTGTGAGCTAGGCTGGAACTTCTTCTAAAGCTTGGCAATTTTAAAATGTAATTGAGAGACACCAGGATTCCAGGAAGTATTAACTCTCCTGGAGAAACTTCCCTGTCTCTCCTGTGGCTTCTGCCCCATTCAAGATTCAAGTGGAGGTAGAGGATACTCCGTGGTGAGCACAGGTGATGGAGCCTTTTCCTTCTCCAACTGTGCTGGTCAAAGACGTATTTCTTCATCTACTGCCTACTCTTCCCACCACCATCTTTGAAAAAGTAGTATTCAGATGGAGAAGGTGAGAGCCACAAGGAACAAAGGAAATGATATCTTCCCAGATGCATCCTGACTTCGCTGTAGTGGAAACTGTAGTGGAAGTCACCCAGGAAAGAAGACAAGACCACTGATGAGAAGGTTGTGACATTAGTCACCAGAGCTAGACTCTTACACTTGACCGTGCTGAATCCTGTACTCGCAGCTCTTCACTGTCATAAAATACTTCTTGTTAGTACTGGAGAATATCAGATGTTGAAAGTCAGTTTCCTCAGTCTAGTAACATGTTTCTACCATTGGTTTAGGGCTCAACAGACTAAGCCCTAGATGTAGGAATGATTCTTCATGCCTCAAATAAGGATTGATTGAGCACTCAGGGAAATCCATGTCAAAACTCCCGCTAAACCTCACAGCACAGTGCCACACTGTCCACTTCTCTTTTATACGTGCAAGTTTTTAAAATACAGCTGTAAAACGGGGAAATGGACGCAACCAATTCAGCCAAGTGTCAGTCAGAGGCTGCCTTCCTCAGCATTTGCAGCCTCAAGTGCCCACTGTCACAGCCAGGGACAAAACAGCTTTTCAAGTGTTTGGGTCAGTGCTGGGCACTGAAAGTAGGTGGCTTGTTTTTTAAAGAAAATGGTCACTTGTACAACTCCCCCTCCTGGTAACACTGTTAAAAGTTTGACCTTCTGCTCTCTTGGATTAACTACCCCCAAAATGTCACCTACGTCTGGAACCAAGTAGCACAAATATACCAAAAACACAACAAAGCTGCAAGTTGGACAGGTGATGTTCCAGCTTCATAAACACTGAACATGTTCAAGGTGCATGAGAGATTCAACATGCATGAAAAAAGGACTCCTTCCTCACACAAAAAACAGTGACTGTCCACAGTCCTCGTAGCTAAAGAGGACACTGATGGAAATACCCTTTTGATATGTTCATGAAATATATGAGGGGAGAGCCCAGGCTGCCAGACCTATGGCTTTGGGCAGACAGGTGCAGATCCCAGCAAGCCATGTCTCCAACCACACTCCTGCTGGCACAGCTGTACCCCTTCTGTTGGACCCGCTGAGTATGAGGGAAGGAAAGGGTGGTGATTTCCCCCATGCTCAGCCCCACTGCTGGAGCCAGCACCGTCCCAGTGCCTTCCCTCCCGGCCAGCACCAAGGTCTGGGCTTGCCCTGAGCTGGGGGCAGGTCTGAATTTCCTGATGAGAGTGCAACATGTTTTCAAATTCAATACATGTTTCATTCTGAGAAGTCACAGCAAACTACAACAAGAAAACCAGCTGATAGGAGCCTCTTTCTCAGTACATGCCTGCTGGCTCTCCAGGGATGGAAGCCTAACTCAGGTGTTCCAGAGCAGTCTGATCATATTCAGCCTTTCAAATAAAAATAAATTAATTTTAACTCCACTTGGACAGACATGATGCATCTGTGATTCTGGTCTGAAAAAGCCCAAATCAAGACTGCAGCAGCCCTGCTATCCATTTCTGCCTTCACCAGCCCAGGACTCTTCATCAGTATGGACGCAAAATTAGCTTTTCATCCTTGTCTATTCTCTCAAGTTGCAGTTAAAGTCCCTGGCAAATTCTGAAGAAAACATAAAACATAGTTATAACGACGAGGATTCTGCTATTGATTTGTTCACTATCACCCCAAAGAGTTGTCACTGAAATGGGGACTTGAGTTCTGATGGAGGACCCCCTTACTTGTGACATAAATTACCTGGTCAGCTCTGCCTTACTTTAGCCAGCCTCAGACACTGCACTACAAATTAATTTTCTACTCGGGTGGCATATCTTTTTGGCTTGTCACATTGTCCACTGATGTTACAAGAGAAGCTAACATCCCCCCAAGCTCTGCCTGTATCAAAGCACAGGCGTTCGACTACAGAAGCCCCCGGCACCACATCGCCCTGCGCGGCGCTGGCACAGGATCAGCCACAGGTAATGTGCCCTCCAAGGTCACAATCAGCCCTGCGGCTCCACAGAGGGCTCATATCAAGACAAAGAGCGTCAAGTGTTCACAGGGCCTGATCCAAAGCCCACTGGAACCAAAGATTACAGTTGACTTCAATCCATTTTCTAGTGATCAGGCAGGTCCAACTCAGTCTTTTGATCTTTTTAACATATTCATATACCAATTATCTGATTTCCTGAAATCTGTTTCAACTCCTCCCTACAGAACTGCTCAACTCAGCATACCTATAGTGTTCACCTCTCAAAGAGGAGATGACCCAGACCAGAGAGGTTTACTTAGCTTCATTTATCCAAAATCATCAGGGACCAGCATCTTGCCTTGGGAAAACAGCGCTTCCAATGCCTTCTTCCCTGGCAGTAGCAACATCTGAGTTCGCTCCTTCCAGGCTACGAGTCCACTGCTTTATGCCAAATGGTAACACCAAACCAGGACCAAAGAATAGTCCCAATAACTCTCAGTAGCTGCTCCAAGTTCCTGATGCTCATGGCACAACATCTGTCCTCGCTTACCACCAAGCAATGGGACAATTCACACACATCTCACTGCCTTACAGATTTTTCTTAGAAAGAGAAAATAGAGCAACCCTTAGATTACTGCACATGCTGAGCCAAGGCAAATGCTCACAACAGCATTCTCACGTTGAATTTTTAACTGCATGCAGACTCCAAATGGAATAAAAAACTCCCAGGGTCAACATGAATTTTCTCCCAACATGGAAAACACAGGCACTTTAGAAAACAACTGTCTTGCTCTTATTAGAGAAAAATCCTCCTTTGTTTTAAAGGAATTTATCACTTGGGATTTTTCTCTGAAGACATTTGGCTCTAGAAATATACATGGTACATGTCATGCTTCAAAGTGAATAGTCTATCAAAGCTCAATATTAACATAATCATTACAGATGTACACGATCTTGAACTGTGCACTATTTGGCCTGCTCTACTGTAAATACTCAAAGCAGCATTATAAGTTTCACAACTTCACAAATCCACATTAAAATGCCAAAGACCACTGGGGCATAAATACACATACAACCCCGTGCTAGTACATGCTTAAAACTCCTGTAATTTGTTCAGTTTTTATTCAGGTCATTATTTAAAGCGCAGTTGTTTTGTGAGTTGGCTAAAAGATATTAAACGGCATCCTTCATAATGAAATAGTCTGACTTTAAGAACGCCTCAGGTTTAGATGTAGCTATGAGAGGAAGAGAGAAGAACTAGAAGGAAAAATCCCTACTGCTCAGTAATAGCTCTCCTAAAACTATATAAAACCTAAAGGAAGTTCATCATTTTGGAACAGAGGGATTGCTCCTTAATCTGATCAGCTGGGCAGATAAACAGGCAGAAGCATTGTCACTATGCAGCCCTTCCTGAAAATATTGCATAAGCACATTACAGATCCATTTCTTTAACTAGATCAGAACTCCGAATACAATAAGCCATGATCTGTATCAGAAATGAATTTAGAAAGGACTCTAAATCCTTGTTAAAAGGGTAGAGACGAAAAATCAGAAATGCACAGCCTGAAACTGCAGACCCAAAGGGACATTTAAAGCCATAGCATCTGCATTTTCCAAGAGAAACTTACATCTTCTTGACACCAGTTGGTTCTCCTGCCAGCATTTTATACACGCTGCCAGGTTTTCCTTCTAACTTCTCTGCACATAGAGAAATAAATTGCCAAGTGATAGGTAATAAAGGGAGATCCTTGATTTGTATTCTCATTAGCGAATTAGAGAACGAAATATCAATCTTCTTACCTTGAACTGACAGACACAAGTCACACTGTCTCCAATCCTTAAACACTCCCCATCAAATTTACAGGTATTGGTGTCGCAGAGAAAGAGATCGTTTTCTCTGTCATCGTAACCTCAAATGTAAAGAGCAGAAAAAAAAAAAAGTCAGCTTTGATCAAGCAAGAGGAACAATATGGGATGATTGCATTTTAATGCACATAGCACAATAACCTTGTTGATGAAATTATAAAGTCCAGATTTTCTTTTGTCCTTCCCTGTCCTCAGGTTTTCACTTTTTCTCTTATTTCTCCCTCAGTATTTCTCTTAGTACATATCCTCCTGTACCTCACACACTTTTTTTTTTTTTCTATTTCACAGACTTGGTTTCCTCCAAAGTCACCCGGTAATTATGCTATTTCATGGCTCTAGGTTGGAAATGTCATCAACTTATCCCCATCCGATCACAAATCTGTTGGACAAAAGTCTAGATTGGAATTTCTTCAGCCCGTGACACAACAAAGCCCCCAATAATAAAGACAAACAGGCTGTGTGTTTTCCGTGATGGTCTGCCTGATTCCAATGAAGATTGATGACCTCTAAGTTAACAGGAGAAGTGCCAGGTTCCCCACAAGCCGCTGAGTGAACCTAGCTCTTTGCCTTCATTTTCTCCAGGAAAAACCAACAGATCTGACTGAAGATTCAGTTCACGAATACAAGCATGAATTTCAGATTTTGCTAGCTGACTTCCCACTCCAACAGTGTGCAGTAAAGTATTAAACAAAACAGCTATATCAGACTCCAAACCCATTAAGATCTGAATCCATCGATTTTTTTAAAAACATCCGAGTGCTCTTAACCATATCACTACACGTTTAAAACGAAGAGCTCACAGTGCAAATTCCCTCTGATCTAACACATTATGTACGATGCACGCAGTACCCCAAATAACGCTCTTTCCCTAAAAAGGCTACTAGAGTCTAATTTCCCAATTATTCGGTGTATCTGAGAAGGACCGCTGCTGACCTACATAGCAAACTCATTATAAAGGTCAGCCCGACTTCAAGGAACAGGCATCGGGCTGCGGTGTCGCGGTGTCCATCCCCCGATCTGCTCTCCGTTCAGTGCGCACGGGAACAGCCGCCCGCAGGATGCGCACAGGGGGCCCCGTTTCCCCGAGCCCCACTCCCGTAGTTACACGCCGGGCTGCCCCGTTTCATCGCAGAGCCGCGCTCCGGCGGGTCGGGGACTCGCTCTCTCTCTCTCTGTGCCCGGGGAGCCGCCCGCAGCCGCGGCGCAGCGCACCGGCGGAGGGCGCGGCTGCCGCGCCCGGCGCCGCGGAGCGGAAAAAAGCGGGGCCCCGGGGTCTGCGGCCGCATCGGGAACGGCGGCGAGCCCCGACACCCGGGACTTTTTGCCTTCGCTATTCCCCTGTATACAACGGGACGCGGCATCATCACCCGCTGAAGTTGGCTCCCGCCCGGGCTCGCCCGCGCAACTCCGAGCGCCCGGCGCGGCTTGCCGGGACGCTCGCTGCGGGGCCGGGCGCGGGGTGCTCCGGTGCTTACCGGAGCAGTTCCAGCCGGTGGGCGTCTGGCAGTCGCTTAAGGAGGTAGGGAAGGCCGCCAGCTTGTCGGGGCGGGCGAGGACGAGCAGCACGGCGG